>JAMFTS010005281.1:0-27933 GCA_028095005.1 Rhynchospora pubera | reverse complement strand
TATTTACGGGCCTACCAATCTAGGTTACATGCACGGGGCTCCTTATCCATTGGATCTTAATCAAACGACCAGCATACCGCGCGACACGCTGTGTCGCGCGGCAGCGGATGCTCAATTTCAGAAAACCGAGAATTTATGACCCCCTTATTATAGGAACTGTTCTAGTGCTTTTTCTCTTATTAAATTGCTGTATTAATTCCAGGAGCAGGAATTTATTATGACCACTAACCACATTTCCATCAAACTCTGAACTGTCACTTTTTGCACGTGGCCATCTGGGCTTCGTCTTAACTCTTAAAATAAAAGAAAACAAAATATTATAAAGTTTTGAGAAAGTTTAATTTCCACCGTACAGTGAATAGCGATTTTTATGCACCGCGAAGTTTTTTAAAGATATTTTTATAAATTGATAAATTTTATTTAATCAATTTAATTTACACATTTGAAATCTCATAGCAAACAAAAATTTTATTATTTTTGAAATTTTATTACTATTTTTTAAAAAAAAATTTAAAATTTGTTATTTTTGGAATTTTGCAAATAGTAGTTTGTTTTCCAATACATAGTATGTTTTATACAGTTCGAAAAAATAATAATAAAATCTAAAAAAAAATATAAAATTTGGTTGGCTATGAGATTTCAATATGTAGATTAAATTGGTTAAATTAAATTTTTCAATTTACGAAAATAGCTCTGAAAAAAATTCGCGGTGCATAAAAAATCCTATGTAGTATGATGCATGTTAAACATTCTTTAAAAATTTTCACATGAAAGAAAGTTTCAATCAATAAATAAATGAACTAAGCTAAACTACTACAACAACAACTATGCACTATGATGCATTTTTTTTTTATTGGGTTAGTAGTGGAGTCGGAATTATTAAAATTTCTTTTATTCGTGCGGCAAGTTCATATTTTCAAATATTCTACAGAATAACCTACTACAACAACCTATGTTGCATTGGTACGGATACGAGTACCGTACTCGGTACGATTCGGGTACGGCGGTACGAAAAATTTTAAAAATTTTCAGTACGGGTACAACGATATATATATATTATTTAAATAATTTATTGATCTATAATTATATTATTATAAAATATAATGTATATGAGCATAATTTTGTGTAGTTAAGGTTTGGATTTACACAAATAAATGATATAAAACTTGGAGTTTACATAAATAAATATCATAAATACTAATATCAACACATGTAAATGTTAACTGTTGACCATTGACTGGTACCGGTAAGTACCGGATACGGTACCAGTACCCGGTACGGGTATGGCTGATGTTTCAAAATACCGGGGTAATTCAACAAGCAGAAATTGCATTTTATTTCTATCTTGGTTAGATAAAATCTAAAAAAAAGAGTTTAATAAGTTGGAACCGAACTATACTAAATAATGCAAGCAGAATTTAATATATATAGATTGGAGTTCTACGGAATAAAATCTAAAAATAAAAACATTTTTCATAAAAGAGGCACGCTATAAGCCGCAGAACATCGTCGGTAGCACTGAGTGCACTGTATATTTTGTTTTTCCCCCCTCGAAAGAGATGCCCCAGAAGGCAGGAAGGCTTTTTTTATTTTATTTTATTTCGTTTTGCAAGTGAAAACCGTAGGCAGTGGAGTGTACGGAAGGCACCCAAGCATATTTAGGAATTTTTTTCTTAATAAATTAAAAAATATATTCGAAATTTAACTTTTGAACTAGTAAATATAAGATTTTGTTAAAGTGACCTAATTAAACATCGGTTGGTCAAGAAATGACAGATGCAAGTGCCCATGGTGGATGCTAACTCAGCAAGATCTGAAAGATATATATATATTTTTTTCTCTAGTCGCTATTGTGGAAAATGGCGGCCATTTTTTTTTTTTTGCACGCTGTTTCATCATTTGAAGTGTATCTTTTTCGTGGGATGTCCGATTTTGATATTCAAATTTCGTTAGAAACTTAATTAGAAAGAGATCTACAATTTTTTTGTATTTTAAGTATATTCTAATCGAAACTTATAATAATCAAAACTTCAATTTAACATGACACATACGTTCTCTACAACACTTACAATCTCTTTGTCAATTATGATTCACCTGGTACGTTGCTTCCTAGATGACGTTTGAAGTGGCGGTCTATGTTAGTCCACTTTAGAAAATTTTATATGTACTAGTCTAGAAGTTAAATATGGAATTTTTTTGTGTTTATTAGGAAAAAATTCTGCATAATTCCTTTTGTAAGATTTAGATTGTCTCCATTTTAATTATAAGTGGAGAAATTCTGCTCCTCGGACTCATTCAGTCGAGCTATGATTTTTACGAACTATTCCAATTCTCATCCTACAAAAAAATTACGCCAATTACCAATAAAATATATATCATGTTAAATCATTTCTTAAAATTGTCCGAAGAAACCTTAAAATTTTATCCTTAATAATACTAGTTAACTTCAACCATCAGTAATAAACTGAACTGTTACAATTACTGTTTACCTTCTTAAATATAATCCAACAATCAAAAAATACTCCATTTCCAAGGGCTTTTCTACAGTGATTTTGATGACGTCATCTCTTAACAATCTGAGTCGTTCATTTTGCATTCGTGGATCCTGTGCGTGAGATTAAACCTTGATCTCTCCGTCGTTCATAGCAGTTTGATCTCTCTCAGGAATTCTCTCTCCCACTCTGCTCGACAAAAAAAAAAAAAAAAAGAAAAGAAAAATTGATCTAAGCAGATGGGGAGAGAGCGACGACAGCGACGAGGATGGCAATCCGGTTTTAAGATCGGTTCTCTCTCTTAAACGAGTACTGGGGTTTTGGCTAATTCTCTCAACAATCAGTATTTACTCTCTCCAGGCTGGCAGACAGATTCTCCAAATCGCTTCTCTCGAATTCTCCGCTCTCGCTGTTGATCACGCAGTTTGCTTTGAGGCTAACCATAGATTCTCCAAACGAGTATTGATCTATATGGTGAGTATTAACCCAAAGCTTCTGGTCGAAGAGGAGTGAACAACCACTGACGCCACGCTGAATCAACTCCAGTATTGCCTTGCCGTCAACTGTGTGCCCGATTTGCTGGTATATGCCTCTTCCATGTTAGCACCACTTTTCTTTCTCCCTTTTGTAATTTTGTTTCTGAGATCATTTGTATTTATTTTAATCAATTCTGCAGAGATGGTTCTAAAGGTTTGACGATGTAGGAGATGAGGGAAGCTAAATAAAGTACAAATGTCCTGATGTTATTCTCGGGTAAAACATACTCTACCTCAGTTGAATTAATATTAAATTTTTATATCTTTTTATTTCCTATCACTACATTTTCATGATTGAACTTGGTGATTCTGATGTCGGTTTTGATTTTTGTAATAGTTAAATAGAGCAACGAAATGATCCTAATTAACTATTACAAAAATCTCCATGATTGAACTTGGTGATTCCGACTAAAATGATTCCTATCACTACATTATGATCCTAATTATTATCTTATTAGTTTCGTGGGCAGCACAAAGATGGTATTTTACTCCTAATGGATAGTGTGTTTTAATCTTGATCTTGCTAATCAAAACTTTTATATGATTTGTTTAAAGAAGCTGAAAAAAAATAAATCGGTTTTGATTTTTGGTAAAGGGACATTATGATTTTTAGAGGGGATGATTTTGAATTTTGTAGAGGTATTGGAGCTGCCATAGATTATGTAATTTATTTATGTGGTACTATGAAATCATACAAATATGTCAGTTTAGTAATTTATTGATGTACAAAATAGAACCTAATTGTATATTTATCCTATCTTTTTGTTAGAAGCCGTTTTTTCATTACACATTGTGCTTTCAACTTTTGACTTAAAAAATAAATTCTTCTTTGTGTTTTCAGGTTTTGCTTAGAAATATTTCTAAATATGCTGTGAAATGATACATACCTATTGCAGCAGAGAAACTTTTGCTGATACGAGACCAATGGTTGGACCCTATTAAATCTAGAGGGTAACCTTTTTTGTGTTTTCTCTTCTATTTCTCAAATATCTATCTGAAAATTTGTTTAGTTTCATTGCCCTTAATTAAGTTCCCTTCTATTTCATATAGAGGTATATTAACTAGGTTACACCCTTATCCAATTTTCTTCAATTTGAACGCTGATTTGATCCATTGATATAAATAATCAATTAATAATTAATAGTGTCAATTTTGTAGATTGGCACAATGAAAACAATTTTGTCTTCAACAATAATCATGGAAGCATGATGCAGTTACAGACGATATACTAGAAAAGATGGCTGACAAAATGTATACATCTATTATATTTGTATTAGAAATTTATGGTTCTTAAATTAATAGCCAATAAGTTTTACAAAACTTCTGCGAAGAGCCAAGGGAATCATTTAGGCATAAGTATCTCATAACTCAGTAAAAATTTTATTGGTGGTGTTTCTTTTTTTACCACCATATGATCTGCTCATGATTGTCTGAAACAATACAGGATTTTTTTTTTTTGGAGCATGAGGTTGCATCAAATTGGTTTCAAAGAATGAAAGATCTCGCTTTTAAGGTATTCATGTGGTCATTTTTAGAAGGAAAAATTTCATATGCCCGTAATTTAATACGAAAATGCTTCAAAATAGTCATTGGAGAATATTTGTGGTCTTTCTATATGTACAGTGTGATTTGTGCCAGATTACTTGGCCTACATACCTAATCTACAATATTAAGAACCGTGTCATCACAATGTTGCTCCTGATACCAGCAGGTTGACAAATAAATGATAATTCCTTCAACTTGCAATTTTTCCAATTAGTATAGGTCGTTCTTATGTTTTGACAAGCTATTGGGTTCATAAGAAAAAGTGGTAAAAAAAATATTTTTGCTTAGGGCAAATCTTAGTTCTTAAAATCTACGGCATATACAAAAAAAAAAATAGTAATGTTCCTATGACATCTTTCCTGGACTTGCAATTTTAAAAGTTTTTTTCTTTTTCTTTTCTTAGGCTTATTGATTTTCTCCTAAAATTTTATATACATTTGTTTTATGGCATTACAGGAAGTAAAATTGTTCATTTGTTAATTCTGTATTGGAATTTATAAATAAATAAAGACCTACCCATATCCTATATCATTTGCTATTTGTGATGGTAACATTTTTTAAATTTATTAAATATGAGTTTCTTTTCTTGAGTTCTTTGCTGTGAACATGTGAGGAGGAAGATAGGAGACGCTATGGGTGAGGAGAAAAAGCTGTAATAAGTTGGTCAGCTTGCCCCTCTTTCTTTCTAAGTGCTGGTACAAAATAAAACTATTCTTACAGATTTAAATTTTTCATAGATGTATATTAAGTATGCAATTAACTATGTTGGCGCTATTTGATAGATGAAACTTTATTAACTACGTTGTTTGATGATTTTGATGCCATTTCTATGTTAGGTTGCTCATGCCAGAAGTACAGAAGAGCTGGCCGGCGTTACATTATGGTTTTATGACCATTATTTTGGTGGAGAAAAGAACTGAATTTACTCAAGGTAACAGTTGAATTCTTTTATACATTTTATAGCTGAGTTATACATTTTGGTAAGAAAAAGGTTCCTATTGCAAATTAGTAAAACAGATCTTGAGTAATTGAGTTATATCAGAGGGTTCGTTTATTACATTTTTTTCATGAATTTATTGCACGAGTGATAAATAGGTTTTTGGCTAAGTTTATTGCAGGGGTAACAACTGAATCTCTTGCACTTCAATGAAGCAATCCTCATTTTGCATGCTTCAAAAAATTAATAAAAAAGAAAGATGTATTTAATTATCCAATTTCAGTACTAAATCTAATTGGTATTATACGAAGTCAGCATGGCTAATTGAAATTATTTTCTGCATAGGGAGATAACTACTAATTATATTAATGTTGCCACCGACATCGTGATAGGAAGCGGACATTGCTCAGGCGGCGCCCGATATGTCCACTTGAGTGCTTTGGTGAGTGATTCATTTTTTTTCCTCATTTTTTTTTTTACCTTTTCTCGACTTCTATGCTCATTGTACTTGATTTTCTTCTAAAGTATCTGCTGGTAAAAGGTGCTCGGCTGCTGGCCTATCTTGGTCATTACATACCCTTTCAAAATTTTTTGCCATAAGTTTGGACCAAAAAATAGGCTCTGTGTGTCATCATTTTGTATGTTCTTATCTTATTTATGTTCTCCAACTGTAAATTAATTCTTCTGTTTCTATTTGTCTTATAGACTTCATGCCAAGGTCCGGTTTGTGTGACCTCATTGTCTCCATCACACACAAGATGACGATCTCATGTAAGCATAGGACACTCTTTTGGTACTGTGTTTCTTTTTTTATAGATACCAACATGTAATTCTCATTTATTTATTTGTCTTATAGACTTCTCTATGATGCTTTGTTATTTTTTTCATGAAATTTTATGAATGTTCTTAAAGACAAATTCATTAATATATTTTTTTCTAATTTATATTTTATATTTCTTTTATATTTAAAGAAATGAAAAATAGAACTTAATCGCGCGAAGCGCGATAACTTAGCTAGTGTTCATCAATTCAATCCATCTTGACCTAACTGTGGATTTCACAATAAAAATGTTATTAAGCGTTTGTTGCCATGTAATTCTAATAATTGCGAACCAACGTGCTTATATTACACCATTTTCTGGATTACATATAAAACGAAAAAAATAAAAGAAATAATTGGCTAATAGTATTCCACGTGTTTGTTCCAAATGGAGTAAGCAATTAATTAAGCAGCTTCTGGTCTCATAATTGCTCTAGCACTGGCCACCGTACGCTGCTTGTTATATGTTTTTTGTATTCATTAATTAACAATGAATTGGGTTGGTCGTGAGAGTGTACCGGTGTATTAAAAGGAAGGGGTATAGCTTACCGAATGCCAGCCTGTTTTTGTACTACAGACTATTTAGCTATTAATGTTTTGAGCTTTCGGCTCAAGGGCCATCTCCTGGGTGGTGCTTTGGACACGCCAATTTTCACACGGAGCATTCTTTTAATTTATTTTCGACCTATCATACCCTTAAATTATATAAATGGTCTCTATCTAGTCTGTCAAAAAAAAAATAATAAAACTATCTAAACTGGCAATAAAATTTCAGAATAACATAAAAAATAGTAAAATACTGAGTATCTAAAATGGTGATTAAAAACGAAGAACTAAATTTGCACCATAAAATTTTGAGCGCAAATGATTTTTTTTAAAAAAAATTGCCTTTTTCAGTGACGGCTAAAATTTGACCTAAGAAATTTTTATGTTTAAAAGATAATTTAATTAAAGGAGCATTACATGAGACATAATTATAGGAGGAATTACGGACTACGGAGCAGCTCTTGCCTTTGGGCATATGCGTCAAAACAAAATAAAGGAGATGTCAAATGCCCCTAGCGAATGTATGGCAGTATGGGTGTCCAAAACACTCCCCCCAGGCCCCCAGGGCCCCACCCGTCCCCAGGAAAAATGTTTTGGGCTCGTACAAAAGTTCAGAGTCGTATTTTAATTAATTATAAATAACATAATTGAAAGCGACCATTCTGCATGTTTTCATTCTTCAAGCGGCAATCGATTGGCTTACCTACATTACATAAATGTGCTGAATTGCTAGCTCTTAGCAAACCAACCAAACGCCACATTTTTTTTTTCTCTTTTGACAATTAAAACTCTAATACTTGCAATTGCAAATCGCTGCTATCTTGATTTCTCAACGGGTTTAGAGGAAGAAAAAGAAAAGCTAGAAGAGATGGAGGGGTCTCGGCTCTCGGAAAACATAAGCTATACCAATTTCGACAAGCTGTGCTCAAGTAAAGTAGAGGAAGAAAAAGAAGAAGAGAAAGACAAGGGTCGTTCAAGGGAAGTAGAGGAAGGAAAGGAAGTAGAGATAGACAAGCCGCGTTTAAGGGAAATAGAGGAAGAAAAGGAAGTAGAAAAAGACGAGCCGCGCTCAAGGAAATAGAGGAGGAGAAGGAAATAGAGAAAGGCAAGTCGCGCTCAAGGAAAATAAAAGAAAAAAAGAAAGTAGAGAAAGATAAGCTGCCCTCAGAAAAAGTTAAGGAAGAAAAAAAAGTAAAGGAAGAAAAAAGAGCAGAGAAAGACTCAAAGAAAGTAGAGGAAAAAACGAAATCAAAAGAGAAAGTAGAGGAAGAAGAGGAGGAGAAGCTGCTCATCATTTCTCGGTTCCCAAACAGCATCAGCGAAGCCACTCGTGATCTCTACAAGCCGCGCATGGTGTCAATCGGCCCATACTACCGCAATACTCGAGAGTTTACGTTTACGGAACTGAAACAGGACCTCCTAGAGAGCTTTTTGTCTAAGGACTCGAAGCGCGATCAGGAGGCCTATATCAAAGAACTACAGATATTGCAGCCGGATCCACGAAAATGCTATGAAAAATTAGATAGTATTCCCGAAAATGAATTTTTTAAGATGTTGCTGCTGGACGGTTGTTTTATTCTTGAACTTTTCTTCAAATGGCTCAACCGTGATGCTGACGTCTCATTCACAGAGAAGTATGATCTGACAAGGATCATCCCTGATTTGCTCCTGTTTGGAAATCAGATCCCTTTTACGGTCATTGAGAAGCTTTTTAATATGGTCATGGGAGAGGAGGCAGATCGGAACGCATTTATTAACCTCCTTGCGAAATTTCTGAATGATCATGCGCCATTACAAACTTTTGTCGGTCCCGAGATAGAGTCTAGAAGATTTTATCATATACTAGATCTCTACCACTATTTCCTCGATGATTCCCCTAATTACCATCTCTACCACTATTTCGTCCGTTACGTTGACCAATTCTACCACTTCCTCGGTGCTCCTGGCCTCTTCCAAGAGGGGGGAAAGAATGACCAGAACCCACTCCCTCTGTGGAAACAACAACTCACTCAATGGACTCCGAAAGCTGACCATCGGAGTACTGTCAAAATGACAATGCCTGGAGCCATCGATCTTCACAAGGCTGGTGTAAAATTTAAGAAGAATTCATCATTTAAAACTTTATTCGATGTGAAATTTGATAGAGGTGTTTTGGAAATTCCTCTGCTGCAACTGGACACAGACAAAAAGATCCTCCTCGCAAATCTATTAGCCCTAGAGAAACACGAAGCCAGTCTCCACCAAACTGTCACGAGCTACGTTACACTAATGGATTCACTGATCAACACAAAAGAGGACGTGGCATTTCTCCAACGCGCCCGCGTCATCAACAACAAGCTGGAAACCTACAAGGATACTGCAGTTTTCTTCAACCAGCTTGGTGAGCGCCTTTCCATTGATAATATAAACCCTTATTTTGCTCGATTGGTTAAGAGGGTGCTGCAGTACTACGATTCCCCCTGGAATCAGAACAGGGCACGCTTGATGCAAGATTACTTCCATAGCCCTTGGGCTATTATTTCAGTGACTGCCGCAATGATTCTTCTTGGCCTCACCATGGCTCAGACCTTCTTCACGATTTACCCTTACTACCGGCCTAGCTCTTAGGCTCTTAGCTCTAGGATTGTTATTATCTCATGTCATTGTTAGGTTTTATTCGGCTTTGTTTCGGTCTTCTCTCTCGTTAGAAATTGGGAGTGTTTTTGCAAACGAGGAGTGTCCTCTGGCAATTCTCAGTCCACTATGTTAACTAGTGATTGCATTGTGTTTGCTTTTTTTAAGTAGTTATGTTATGATAATGTCACTTTGTCTCGCTATGTTGTATTACTTTGTCTCACAATTTACAAGATTGGTTTATATTTCAGTTACTAGTTTATTCTTTTCAATGCACCAGTATTGAAGATTTTAATAAAATCTATTTTGGCGTGGCTGATTGATTGTGACCTTTGAGTAATTAATGATTAACAACATTTAGTATGTATAATGTTTTCTTTCACCATATACTTTCAAATAGGAGGATTTCCAATTATGCTACTGTAAAGTTTGAATTAGAGATATGTTTGTCAATTGTCACAAAACAAATTATTTTTTCACTACAAAATTAATTAGTTTTGTACCATTGAACAATTAATATGACCATTATGTCTTTTTTTAATTTGTCATCTAATAATGATATAAATATAATTTTTCCAAAAGAAATTTTCTCGTAAATGAGCAAAAAATAATCTATACAAATTTTGTTAATAAATAGCATTTTGTCTTAATTTACACACTAACATAAAAAATGAATTGTGTTGATCACGTTATTGAATTAGTCATATAATGAAATTTCTTTCGATTTTTATTTAAATGCGCTAAAACCATGTTGTACAAAATAACTCGCATGTTGTAAAATTTTGCTAAATACGTTTGAAATATTTGTTACGCTAAAGACCATTTAATGCAGATAATGTATTTATCTTAAAGGAAAAGAAGACTCGATCTCTTTCAACTATCCTCAATTTTTTTAATAACTTTAAATTTTGATTAATTTATCTACCGGTAGAACGGTATTCCTGATTTATGCAATAAAAAATTTTACAGCTCTAAAAAATCATATATTTTTTTTGACATCAGCTCTAAAAAATCATTTGACGGTTATGTTTGCGTAAAATAATTTTCAGAACGTCTTTATTTATTTTAGGATTTATTATTCTAATGAGGATAAATTGAGAATTTTTTTTAAATAATGACAGATTGGAGCATAATAATTTAGAATTTACTGTGTTTTTAGAGAAAAAAAATAATGGGATGTACCTAATTTTAATAATTTTAAATATCATAAATCTAATTATCTAACAATGACATATTTAAAAATTGACTACTTATTTTCAGATCTAATTTATCCTTGTTTCATTTATTAAATGGAGAACGCTCGGTGGCTCACTCGTCCTGCATCTACATTAATAATGATAACTTGAACCCATTAATCATTTTAATAGCTTATTAAATTGCATCCAAAAAATCAAAAAGCTTATCAAATGAGGTGATTGACCATTTGTTCAAAGCAGAATTCTGAAGAGCGACAATGCACAAAATATGCAACTGCATCAAAGAATCTTTATTGAGTTCCGAACCCTATAATTATCTATACAATACGCCCTACCGTGCAACAAATTCAATCAACCACTTAGCCAACAGGCCATGTATATATTTACACTTTTAAATTCTGAAACAGGTGCTTTAGGACCTATGCTTATGAAAAGTCAGTTTGAACCAAATTCTTCATTCCATTTCTCAAGCTCTTCCCACCTGCTCTTCTGTAAACTTGGTCGGATCACTAGCATAGCTTTCTTAAAGTCTTCATACTTCAATGGCCGCAACTGCACATAGAGAAGAGCAACTAATCTATTACAAATTGAGTTCATTTTTTTTAACATGGCACTCAAGACTAGGGCTGTATACGAGCCGAGTTCGAGCGAGTTGAGCATAACTCGAACTCGAACTCGTTATAACTCGAGTCAACTCGTAACTCGTTCGGGAGGCAGTTCCGAGCTAACCGAGCCAACTCGAACTCGCCATTTTGTAACTCGAGTCAACTCGTGACTCGGTATTCAACTCGTGAATATAGTGAATAGATGCAATAATTATTTATGAGTATTACAATAATATAAAAAAAATAAATTTTATTATCAATTTTATTCTTTTCCATTGATTTGAAGCAAAATATGTCTTGAAACTCGAGATTAATACTCATAGATCATGGTGATGATCTCCAAAAAATTAAAATTTATTACGTCACGAGTCAGCTCATGAGTCAACGAGCCGAGTTGAGCCTAACTCAAACTCGACTCATTTATTAACCGAGTTGGTTCAACTCGAGTTATGCCAACTCGAGTTCTTTTAGCTCGAGTTATAATCGAGCTTTTCACGAGTCGAGTTCGAGTAACTCACGAGTTACGAGCTTTTTTCTCACCCCTACTCAAGACTACAAGGCACAGGACCATTCTCTTTTAAGCATTGAAACTTTTGTAATAAAAAGCATCACTATATAATCAAACAAAACCACGTCATTTCCTTTTTTTATTCTTTCACCAATTTCCAGAAAACACAGTTTTCAGATGGGCTGAAAACGTTGAAATTGAATATTTGAATCATTCATTTAATTTAGAAATTTGACCTAATAGTCATTGGTCTTCCAATTTTCATTTCATTAAAAATGTTATTATATCAGGGTTTTCAGTCTCTTTAGAGAATGGAGACAGAGAATAAGAGAAATTGGGACAGGATATATTCATCTTAAATGGAAAAATTGTTGTAACTGCTACAATATGAAGTTCAATAAATTAATTAGTATGGGAATATGAGTAAGAGGCAAGGAAGGAAATTTGTCTTACTATCACTAACCATGTGCTTAATGCAAATGCTGATAAATTGTTGGTTCTCTTGCACAAATACCATTAAAAATTAAGGTCCACTACAAATCAAATTAACACAGCCATCTTTGTACCAAAAAAAAAAAAAAAAAATGACGCACCTGATTAGCTTTAATTGTCAGAATATTGTGTGGGCCCAGCTCCCTAATAGGCATCATGGCAGCTTCTTCACACAAGGCACGCATATCACTCCCCGAATATCCTGCATTTCACATTCTTTTATGAGAAAGAAATGATATATTATACAATAAATTACTAAAAGGGTCCCAATAGTGCGCCATCCATATCAGTACACAAATACTCTAATCCAACTGCCATCTTTTAGTCCAAAAATAGATAGAAATCAATGCGACAAAATGCTGGCACAGAATTTACTAATTAATTAAAATATCACAAGAACCACCTTCCATGTCAGCAGTTGGCAACTATGAAAAGTATTTGTGGGCCAAAATGCTACAGAAGAGAATGCTTGACGGATAAAGAAAAATGGAATATACGCCAGGTACTATTCGTCATTTGTTATACTGCATATGACCCAAGTGTTACTAAGAACACAGCACTATTGAAAAATGTAAATATATTTTACCATCAGTTTCAGCCACAAGTATATCCAGATCGCGACCTATCCAAAATTAACATAAAATCAAAAACAGAAATCCTTTAAATATATGAATTAAGAGTTCTAGTGTAAGTTAGTTAACAAGGGGGACATTGTGTGTTCAATTACCAGACAAGGAATTGGATTGTCCTTTAAGTTGATTTTTGAAAAGGATCTTGCGAAGAGTTGCACCTGGTAAGGGAACATATATCCTCTTTACCTGTATAGGAGATTCTATGTATGAGTTGGAGCCTGATACAGTAGATGAAGTACATATAATAGCCAAAACAATTTTTTAGATGTCACTAATTTAGGCACTATGCATGAATGAGAAGTTCAAGCAAGCAGCCTCATATTCAATGAGGAATGAAAACAACAATTGTGAATATGGTGCCTACCAATCTTCTTAGAACAGCATCATCTAACTCTTGTGGTTTATTTGTAGCACCTGAAATATCAAAACAGTCATATTCAAATTAGTTAGCATTAAAGAACTGACTACTAAACTGGTCAACAAAAAAAAGCAGGATTGCTATACCATTCAATACATAACCTCTTTGTATCAACTATCAAGACTAGCTTCAAAATTGTATTATTGAGCTAACTGGCAGGCACACATAGGAAAATAGAAAGATAGAATGATACTATTACTGACCTATAACAATAACAAGAGCATCTTGATTAGAAGTGACACCATCAAACTGAATAAGAAATTCTGATTTCAATCGTCTGCTGGCATCATGCTCATTAGCTTGCCTTGTAGACATTACACTATCAATCTGTGAAAAATCAAGAAAGAAGATGATGCATAAAAATAAAAGTAAAAAATTGGTTTACGACTTCGAGTTTACATGGATGGAAAGGATAGTTTAGGGTTTAGAGACGAAAACTTTCCAATTCTTTGACATTTCTTTCACCACACTAAAATTCAAATCTCTTAATACATAGGGAAATCCCTAAAAACAGTTTAGGACTAAAATTGCACACAAAAAAATATCTAATAATGAAGTCGTGGAAAAGCAATGATGACCTCATCCATGAAAATCACAGAAGGTTGTCTATCTACAGCAACTTGAAAGAGTGTCCTGACGAGCTTTTCAGCCTCCCCAACCTACTTCAACAAATATAGAAAAGAATGTAATTTTTTTTTAAAAAAAAGGAAGGTACATTTAACTTATAAAGCAAGAGTGCAAGACTGAAGGCATACCCATTTTGAAGTTAGAGAAGAAGCAGAAACATTAAAGAATGTTGCTTCTGATTCAGAAGCAACTGCTTTCGCAAGCATTGTTTTCCCATTACCAGGAGGGCCAAAAAGCAATAAACCTAAATCGAAACAGCCATGATTTTAGTTTCTCTTAGAGCAGTGGAAATTTGAGGATCCAAGAAAAAAACATGTATAACTCAAAAAACAGCTATGATTTCAGTTTTTCTTAGATTACCTCGAGCTGGCCTCCTAAGGCCAGTGAACAGGTCCCTTCTTTTAGTTGGCAAGATAACCATTTCCATTAGTGCTTGTTTTGCCTTATCAAGACCAGCTGCAATCAAAACATTATAATTATTATATGATAATTAATGAGGGCTGTTAATTTGAAACAAATTCTCCAGACATTAGCTGTACTTCATACTTTGGGGAGAAAATAAAATGGGATTTTACACTAATGCCTTATGAATGCATCTCCAAATAAACAGAATTTTGAGACTTGATTTTACAGTAATGATTGTGTTTCAGAGATTCTAACTATTGTAAAGAAATTTCATATCCATGAGTCCCAATTTTGAGAGGACAAAATATAAAAGAATAAACCTCACCAATAATTACACCCACCATGACAAATGCAAATCAAGAAAACTCAAGTCTAAGCAATTCTTACCAACATCATCCCACTTGACAGCCGGGCTTCTGTCAACAATTGTTGTATTGATCATTTCAATTAAAGGGTCTTCACCAGAATTGGATTTAGAGGCTACTCTGGCTGGAGGGCTTGGAGTTGAGATTCCTTTGTTATGATTTGAGTGATTGTTAACACCTACTCTTGAAGAAGGCGATATCTGAGCTTTTAGCCTTCTCGATCCAGATAAGGTTGGTACTTCTGTTCTAGCAACTACTGCATGGCCTCCAGAGGGCTGGATAGGAGCATACAATAAGAGAATTGATAGTGGTTCCATTTTCTTTCAATTGTTCCTCTTTTTTTTTAAAGTGTTATTTTGTTTTAGATGAAGTGATGCAATTAAACATATAGATCAAGCTTTCAGTTCCATTTCATAAAAAGGTAGAAACCTACACTGGACAATCATTAACCTACTTTGTTATAAAAGTCCTTCAAAAACTCTACTTCAATTATAAAAGAGCTGATCTAAAGCACAAGCCTATCGTGAAGGTCAGGTTATAAGCATCTGACAACACTATTAATTCTATAATTATAAATAATGATCATAAATAAATAAACCCAACTCTGCGTCTATAATTTTATCTATGAAGAAACTCAATATTGAAAGCCAAAGACAAAAAACAAAAATATATAGAATGCATAACAAACTCACATTCTGTGTCGAGCTTCCTGCAAAAACGAAAATAAATAGTCAAATTAGCAGATCCAACTCAAATTTTCATAAACTTCTCGTAATTTTCAAATTAAGAAAGCGAGTACCGGCTCTCTGACCTAAAACTTTCAGTCTCTCTTCCACACGAGCTTGCCATTTAGATAACTTTTGCTGGTATGTCTTGACTTGATCCCTTTCACTGTTGATATAACTCCAATCAGAACCACAAAAAATATATAACAAAACTAATAAAATTGGAAGGTGCGGAATGCAGTCGTGTTTGAGGAAAAAGGCTTAAACCTCCGGGAGACTATACGAAAGACGATTCAAGATATTAGAGCTTGGATAGATAACTCTTAATTCCTTTTGTGGTTTTTACAGTGCTGTAAGTAGGTTCACTGTACAGATACTTAGTTCTTTTTCTTTTTTTCTTTTTCTTTTCTTTTATGTACGAAAACTTTTCGTTCAATGAAATTGTAGGCGAGGTCCCTCCCTACCTTCAAAAAAAAAAACTAATAAAATTGAAAAACTGCTCAGTCTATACTGGTAAGTTAGAAATCTAACACTACCAGAAAATTGCAAAAAAGATTAATAATGCCAGGACACAAAATAAAATGTAACACAAATATAAGTTCATCTCAACTACAATTAAACAAAAATTAAACTAAACAGACAGAAAATTCGTTGAAGCACAAACCTAGACGGAATCACATCAGGAACCCGAGCAGCCTTGGCCTCTAGCAAAACCTTGTGAGCATTCTGATAGTACGAGATTGCGTCGTCAGGTAGGCCCCACTCCTCACACCTCACTGCCTTGTCGATCTGCTCCTTCGCCAATTCGAAGTATCCTTTGAGTTTCAGCGCGGCTCTCTCGCTCACCACCGCCGACGCCGATGGGGGGACCTCCATGGCCCGATTGGAAGGAGGAGGTTGGACTGGAGAAGAGGTGGAAGCGTCTGAACTGGAGAAGACGGAGGAGAGCGAATCAAAGAGGATTTTGAAGAAGCTCATCAATTAGAAACGAGAACAAGGGATTGAAGTTTAATGCATTGGAAGTTATTTTTTATTAATTTTTTCTTTTGTTTGTTTCGATGGTGTAAGAATTTATAAGAAAGAGGTTGATCGGACAATTTGAAAGAAACAGGAAAAGTAGCGATGGAGGAACATGGACTGGCATCCTCTACAGCCAGTCTCTACAGCCATCCTCTACAGCCAGCCATTTTTTTTTAATTTTTAAAAATTTTAAAATTCAAATGTTGAATCCAAATCGTTGATCTTGTTCAATTTTACGAGCGATGCGTTTTCATATAAGTTTTATAAAATTTGGAGTTGATTTGATACTAGATTAAGTGACCAAATTATGAACGTATTAGAATTAATCAGTGATAGTTAACCATATTCGTTCATTTGTTGACCACTTGATCTAGTATCAAATCAACTCCAAATTTTATAAAACTTATATCAAAACGCATCGCTCGTAAAATTGAACAAGATCAACGGTTTGGATTCAACATTTGAATTTTAAAATTTTTAAAAATTAAAAAAATTTGCTGGCTGTAGAGGATGGCTGTAGAGACCGGCTGTAGAGGATGCCAATCCGGAGGAACATGGCCTGGTCGAACTTGGAGTTCAATGATTCTCTCCGATTAGGATTAGACTGGAGATGTACTGTCTTGTTGTTTTACTGGGCCCCAGCAGTAAAACAGGCTTTTGGGCCGGTGTGTTTTGGTTACTGGGTTTACTGATTCACAGAAAATTTGATTAGTTGGTCAGTTGGTCTTCACTTTTTTTTTTTTTTTTTTGTCTATATTTTTTTTTTAATGTTTTAAAGTTACAACTTTATATTCTGAATTACTTGGGATTTAGAAGGGATAATTTTTAAGAATGCTACCATTTTTCCTCCTTTCTTTTTTTTGGCGTTAGTACTTGAAGAGTGCTATTATGTTTTGGTATTGAAAGGTATTGTGCAACTTTTCTTTTTTTTTGAAAATGATATTGTGCAACCAGAAACTATGTACGAAGTTCAGCATTGATAATTTAGAGCTCAAAGCAAATATACCTTTCAAAAGAACTTGTGTAGCGTGTTGGTCGTTTCCTTCTAAAAGGAAAGAAATTAACCAACAAATCCTATGAAAAATTCATTTTCTGTTTCTGTGGGTTGATAGTTACAGAGAAATTCTTAGACAAGGACTACTTTAAAACAAGAGAAAATGCGATGGCAAATATGGGCATTGCATCAATTTAGGTTTGAAGGCAAAAATTAATCAATGATGTGATCTTAATCTTAATAATAATAATAAACGAGTAAATACAAATTCTGACCAATTTAGGTTTGAAGGCAAAAATTACTTCTTTCTTTATTTGATACCATTTATGTTCAGAAAATTACTCCGTAAAATAAAGCAATATTATAATTTGTTGTTAATTTTTTTAGATTTTTAAACTTTCAAACTTTAGTATGTCTAAGTCAAAATTTTGACCACCCCTAAGTCGAAATCCTAGCTCCGCCCTTGTGTGCTTTAAGTTTACCCATCAATAATGTCCATCAACTGGATCAGTGACCTTTCAAACTAATTTCAAAAACAAAGATGCAACAAAATATAAAATCAAAAGTAGCAGTAATAAATTTTACTTTCAAATTACCAACTGAAGCTCTCAACTTCTTCTTCTTGCTTCTCTCATCCCTCTCTATCGTTTGTTTCTCTAATACATAACACCACCACAAAAATTAAACCTAATAAAAATTGCACACAACAACATATAACAAAAAAAAAAGTGGATTGAAAATCAACCAGGGATATTGTTCTCATGTCGTACCGTGTCCGTGTTTTACCAAGCCTACCATCTTCGTACCGTGTCATGTCGTGCCATGTTCAGACACACCATGTTTTTTTAGATCACTACAAGTGCATTGCTCCCGTGTTGTAACAATATAATAAGATGTAGACTAAAATCAGCCACGACTGACGAATGAACCCGTCAGCAGAGATTATATCACAACATTTTGAGGTTCTAATGGCTAACCCGATCCGTTCAATGTGTTCTTTATATTGAAATTTCATTAAAGACCAAATTTTATATTTTTTCTGATTATTTCACTAGTTTTTTTTAGATTTTTAAAAATCATTCTTATTGAAGGGTCCAGAATGACTTAGATTAACAATTTTGTAAAATATAAAAAAGGGTGATTTAGATTTATGCCACTGCAAAATTTTGAAATTAAAGATATGCCATTGCTAAGCGACAAATTATTTTTATACCATTACTAAAAGACAAAATTAGATTTATGTCGTCGATTAATTGATATGACCATTTTGACCTTTTGAATATGCCATTATAAAATTTAAAAATTAGAAATATGTCATCGCTAAAAGAAAAATTAATTTTATGCCAAAATATATAAACAATAAAAATAGGTTTAGACCACTATTAAATTGTAAAAATTAGTTTTATGCCATTAGAATATTAATTTTTTTTTCAAAATTCGTTGTATCTATTGTTAATGTCAATCCTACAAGGAAATAAACTAGTTCACCATTACATTAATTAAAATAATAACTTATTTGAGTTGTAATTTTCTTGCCAGGCACATAATAATTATATTAAACTGGTTCATTAAATTTTAAATAGAATAACAAAATGTTTGCATTGCTTAGTTTTTATGTTTTTGTTATTTCATGAATTTTTTGGATAAATTGGATACTGGGTGAGTCGATTATACTAATTACAATTACTGACAATTCCAAAACAATAAAGAAGAGGTGGAGACAATTTGAGAAATGTCTTGGAGCCTAAGGAAGGTGACTCGCGCAGACAGCTGACTCCTTTTCTTTTTTTTGACAAGCTAGGTAGCAGCTACCTAGAGAAAAAGAAACTAAAAGAAAGGAAGAAAGGAAGAAAAAAAAGACAGTAAGAACATAAAAAAGAGGAAAAAGAAAAAGAAAACGAAAAGAGAGATTAGCAAAATTTCATGAACAAAGTAGTCTCATTTATGATCCACTCTTGAATTGCCCCAAGTCGTCTCCTCTGCTGGCGGAAGGTTTCATTATTCCTTTCGTGCCAAAGACCCCATAAAGTTGTCGCTATGAGCACCAACTTGTGTTTGTGATTAATTTGCGGGGAAAAAGTGCAACCAATTTCTCTTGCAAACTGAAAGCAGTGTCTGAATGTGTCCAAGAGACTTGAATTCCCAGGAGCTGCCAAAGGCAAGTGGAGTAAATGCAATCGAAAAACAGATGACAGCTTGTTTCACAATCAATTTGACCACACAAAACACATCCAAGAACACAATTAATGCTTTTTTTGCCTAGTTGGTCCTGTGTCAAAAGACGGCCATGGGTTAAGAGGATTAAGAAGAGCTTGATAGAAGGAGGCGCCTTAATTCTCTAGACAAACCGCAATAGACTATCCTTCTTGCCAGCAAAGATGAAACTCTTGTAGGCAGAGGCAGCCGTGTGAATTCCATTTCCAGAGCAAACCATCAGATTGGGAATTGAACGAAATTCTCTGAGCTTCTTCAAATAGAGAATTCTGCTGGCGTGTAAGAGGTGCCGGTAAGAGCGCAAAGAACTCTTGCAGCGCTGCTCTTAGAGAAATGTTGCTCTAAACTGGTGGCCTTTCAGAGGAGTTAAAAAAGTATTGGAAGGAGCCTCCCCAATTATTAAACCAAAATAAACTCCTTAAGCTCGATCCAATAACAGAAACTTTTGAAATTTGAAAGAAAATTCTGATAGAAAATAAAGTCGCTCCAAAAAAAGAAGCCTTTCTTGTTCCAAGCCACAGGAGGTAAGTTGGAGTCCCTTTTTCCATAGAGGATGTTAGCAAGCCGGCTCCACAGAGAGTTTGTGTCATGGTAAAGGCGCCACCACCATCTCAGCAGAAGAGAAATGTTCTGAAGGCGCAAATCTCTAAGGCCAAAGCCACTAAGTGCTTTAGGTAAACACACTCTGTCCCATGAAAGCAAATGCATGGAGCTGCCATTGTTGTTAGAAGAGCCCCAAACAAAATTACGCCAGATGCGATCCAGAGATTTGATAACCCACACCGGCAGCTTGAATATCGACATGAAGTAAATCGGTATGGTGGAAAGGATAGAGCACCACCCGTCCTGCCCTAGACAGTAACGAACTTTTCCAGCCCGACAGTTTTCCTTGAACTTTGTCAATTAAAGATTGGTAAGCCAATCGATCGGGTCTTCGAATGGTGAGAGGAAGTCCCAAATACACCAGCGGCAAAGGGGAAAAAGGAACTTGTAAAGTTGCCTGCACTGCCTCTTCTTGATGAACAAGCAAGTTGAAAGTTACGAGTGCAGACTTGGTGAGGTTCAACTCAATCCCAGAGGCCAAGGAGAAGGCATGGATGACATTATTGAGAACATGAACTGCCGTGCCCTTTGCCGTTGAGAAGATCAATGTATTATCAGCGTACTGCAAAAGAAAGAATGGTTGTAGTACTTTATTTGAGATGCAATAAGGCACTGTCAAAGATGCAGCCTAAAGCATCCTACTCAGTACATCCACTGCTAGATTAAAAAGGAAATGTGAAATGGGGTCCCCTTGACGGAGGCCCCGCTTGTGCTTAAAGGAAGGACCCACACGGCCATTAAGAAGGATGGAAGAGGATGCAGTAGATAACAGAAGTTGCAGCCACTGTATGAACTTTAAAGGAAAGCCTCTCTGACGTAAAACTGACAACAGAAAAGGCCAGGCTACCGAGTCAAAGGCTTTTCTGAAATCCAACTTCGGGATGATAGCAGGCTCAGGCTGCTTTTGAATTGTAACCGCCATTCCCTCGCGACTAAAAAATTTTCTGCAATCAATCGACCCCTGACAAAGCCTGTTTGAGTCTCTGGAAGTAGCAAGGGAATGAAGGCTGCCAACCGATTGGCCAGCACCTTGGAGATAAGCTTGGGGATATAAGCAATCACACTGATTGGTCTAAAAGCAGAAAGTGTACAAGCATACTGCTCCTTTGGTAAGAGGACAATATTTGCTGTTTTACTTGAACTCAGGTCTAAAGTGTTTTTGTGCCAGGAATCAAAGATATTCAGTATATCCTGCCTAACCAATAACCAATTCAGCTTGTAAAACTCGTTGGGCACCCCATATGGGCCGGAGCATTTGTCATTGGATAAACTAAAAACGGCTCGCTTAATTTCTGTTTCAGTGAAAGGATCTGCAAGGCTCGACAAGTCAATGTCAGTGGTGGGGTAAAGTGCCGCAGGGTCAAAACTTGAGATGTTGACTTCCGATCCAAGTAACTGAACATAGTAGGAAGTGAAAGCCTCACAAATGCGAGTAAAATCAGTGAGGTGTTCATCTTGCACTACAAGTTTAGAAACATGCTTTAATCTACTCCTGGATGAGGCCATAGCATGAAAATACTTTGTATTTCGATCTCCATTCTTCAGCCAACGGGCCCTAGATCTTTGTCTCCATCTTGACTCACTGATATTTGCAAGCTCAAAGGCACGTTCACGTGCTAAAACTCGCAAGCATTTTTCTAGAGGCGTTAGTTGCCTCATCTCCTCTAGTGAGTCTAAGTAGAGAACGATTTGCTTTGCATTACGGTGAAAAACATTAGACATGGAATAGTTTGCCACGTGCCAATCCCATAAGGCTTTGTGCAAGCAAGTCGTTTTAGCATTGAAGGTATCCATTAGCTGTCCAGGGAAAACCGAGGTTTGCCAAACATTGTGCTTGATACTCACTGCTTATTCATTGTGCAACAAAAAAAGTTCCATCCTAAAAGGTTTAGGAACCGTTGTTAACTGCCGACATTTGAGTAACAAAGGTGTATGATCTGAAACAACGGTTTTCAGAGGCAAAAGCTTGATAACTGGGTAGTGGGAATTCCAAAACCCTGAGAGGAACACTCTGTCTAGCTTAGAAAGGATTGGTACCGGCTGTTTATTAGACCAAGTAAAACGCTTTTCCTCTAAGGGGATATCAAGGAGATGAGCCTCATCTATGAAATTGTTGAACAAGGTCATTGCTGTGAAGTCCAAACATAAGGAGGAACACTCATGAGGCCAACGGACCACATTAAAATCTCCTGCTGAGGAGAAAAACATGAGTTCTCGAAAGAAGCTGGGGCGTTGGATGCTGTCAGTTGGGCCGTAGATATAAGTGATAAGGAAAGAAGTGCCAAATCGAGAGTCAGAATGAAGTGCTGAGCAAGTATGTTTTGTGACCCAACAATTTTTTAAGAGAAAGCAATGTTTCTAGCAAATAATACAACCCCCACAGGTATGCAAAGCATCTAAAGCAACAGTATTGAAATCAAAGAACGAGAGGAGAAAGGTACGTGCCAGAAGTGGATCAACACAATCCAATTTGGTCTCTTGTAAACAAACTATGTCAACAGCTGACTCCTTTTCAGTAGAAAGGAATAGCCAAACCAACCCAGCTGGCTGGTTAATCTCAGTGATCTTATCAGACAATTTTTGAAATGTCCCTTCCCAATTTCCAAATTCCAAGACGATCATAAAATAAGAACATGGTTTTCATTTGTATGTTCTTCGCGTTTAATTGTTTCTAATCTTTTCTAAAATATAGAACTCAAAAAATCGATTGTGTATTTCCTTCGCACAATTTTAAGAAACGATAGTAGTGACTGAGAGCAGTATGCGGCAGCGGCGGCGAGAGGCAGCAAAAGCGATGTAGAGGGGGAGGAGGGAGTTGTGTGCAACTTTATTTTCTTTTTCTTCCCTTTCATAAGGTTATTTTTCCCTTTTTATTTATTTATTATTTCTTAAAGGGTAGTTTGGGTATTTTTAAGAAATAAAAGGTTTTAAGATGGCATATTTCTAATTTTTAGCCATATTGGAAGAAATTAATTACATAAAACTAATTTTGACTAATTTATAGTGGCATAAAATTAATTAGCAATTTAAGAATGATATTTTCATAGTGACATATATCTAATTATTCCAAAAAAAGTACTAAAAAAATTTAGATAAATGTAAAATTTGGTCTCTAACTAGAATTTCAATATGGAGCACACATTGAACGGTTTGAATCAACCGTTAGAATCTTGAAAATTGAAATTTCATCGTAGCTGACGGTCTTATCTGTTAGTCACGATTGATTTTATCCTACCTCATAATAATAATGGGAAAATTGGATATAACCCCCTCTAATCTTTACCAACCGGATATAACCCTCTATAATTTTCAAAAACCAGATATAACCCCTCTAATCTTCTTAATTTTAGATAGAAACCCTTTTGCTTAACTTCAATCATATTTTAAATATAAAAAATAATTTTTAATAAATTTGGACGGAAATGTCCTTTCTTGTCTGCTATGCCATTGAAGAGTGAAGAGTTTTCTAGGGCACATTCATATTACCGATTAAAGGCGATTTTCCATCTGTATTTCAAGAGAGTGTACTGAGGTATACAAACCTCACTAGCATTATACCCTCTAGAAGAGTCCACGATATCTTGAAAAGGAAAGGAAATAATACATGTTTCCCGTCCAAAGGCAAGTTCGAAAGGAAATAATACCTTCAATCAAGTCTCGACAAGAGACATGGCTAACTGAGAAACCCCAAAAAAAAACATCATAAGCGAAATTAATTAAGTTTGAAATTAAGTTTCAAGTTGAACCACTGTAAATATACCAGAGTCCATGAACAAATCAATTACTCCATATCTTAATATCTTATAGTCGTTCAAACTTATTTTCTGAGTGGCATTTAAACAACCTTGCAACAGAATGCTCGTGCAACCAGAATATAACCTATGTCTATGAGCAAGGGCGCAAACTCTACAATTCCTCTGACATAGAAACCACCGATGGCGATGCATTTTTAATTTCAATCATATTTACGTTTTTTTCCCGTGGTTAGCACTAACAGGGACCATCAAACATGAGGAAATGGTAAAGAAAAGTTTAAAACAAAGGAATTAAAAAACGGGAACGTCTAGCTAATTACTCCAAGCAGGGCTGTCAAACGTTTAAGATGGAACGGAAACCCATCATTCCGTTTCCATTCCGTTTTAAAATACGAAACAGAAAATTATTCCATTTCCGTTCCATTTCGTTAAACGGAACGGAAATTTCACTTCCACATTCATTTTACATTGAAATTTCTCATTCTCAGCGTTCCGTTTCCGTTTACGTTTTTGAAAATGAAACAACTTTCCTTCCACTTATGTTCCATTTCGGACAGAACGAAACGAAAACGTGCGAAACGGCGGTATATTGACAGCCCTAACTCCAAGTTTAGTAAGACCCAGTCGATCACCACTTGATGTTTTGAACAAAATGAGAGAGATAGATATGAGGGATTAGAGACGGGGTAGAGATAAGGGCATTTCTGTCCAAATTATAAAAAATGTTTTTTTATATTTAAAATATGATTGAAATTAAGCAAAAGGGTTTATATCCAAAATTAAGAAGATTAGAGGGAGTTATATCCGGTTGGTGAAGATTAGAGGGGGTTATATCCAATTTTTCCTATAATAAAATAGTGTTGATCTATCAAATTCTTTTGGTACTCCGATCATACATTTATGTAATTTTTACAAATTATATAAAGTTATCTTTCGAGATTATTTCTGGCGGAGGAAAAAAACACACTTGCGAGCTGCGTTTTTATTATTAGTACGTAGCAACAAGTTAAAAATATCACGTGGCGGCTGAAGAGTGTCAGTTAAAAGAAAAGTGCCATGTGGCACTGCAGGTCCGTCAACTCATTTCACGCGTATGGACTATATCCGGACATCCGATTATGTACAGTTACGATTGATGTATATCTAACGGTTCTCATTAGTCGATCAATATTTTAGGAAGCACGTCAATTTATATAATGATCACTTGTTTTTGGCAAATGATATAGTTCATTAATCACTTCTCGCCCTCCAAATTAAGTCCAAACCACTTCCAAAAATCAAAACCGACCTTAATAATCCACAAACCTTTCTTCTATTGCGTTTCACTCATCAACTACAATTTTCTCCGAGAAAAAACAATGGATTTCAAACAAGAAAAGTTATGGGGAGAATTCGTTGACACCCCACTGGCACGAGAGGAGACTAGGGTTTTCGTTCCATGCTTCCCCTTAGCAACAAAAAAACAATGTATGAACTATGAATCTATTTTTAGCTTCTTAATTAGGTTTCCAATTTTCCATTCAGTTATTCTCGTTTAGATAGAATTCCAGTTGCACCCACATCCTCTGCTCCTACTATATATGTTTCTTGAATTTCTTTTTTTTTTAAACTGTACCTCTAGATGCGAGAATTAAAGTTATATTGATATGTTGTACTATGTACGTAGTATAATCTTTTCGTTTGTTCATTGTTTGAACTAAATTGAAGAACCAGGGGCGGATCCAGTGGGGGGCCGGCATAGGCCTGGCCTATGCCGTGATTGTAAAATTTATGTAGAGGGTTATAATAATACAGTGTAAACTAACTATATTTACTGATGGGCCTACTCCATCAAAGCCCAAACAAAATAAGTAAAGCCCAGTAAGCTTAATTTTATCACTCTGACGTAACCTTGGTTACGATCCCTACCTTTTCTCTCTGAGTCTAGGACATTCTTTTATTTTTCCTTAGACGGTGTCAGGTTGACTTTTCTTTCTTAATATTTATATAATTAGTGAATCAGAATTTAGATGGCATTTATTTTCGTTTTTTCTTTGGCTCTTTTTGTCTTTTTAGGTATTGATGTTTTGTGACTTTTGTCTTTAGCGCTATTGTTCTCAACCTAAAAAATTGACCGTAATCTCTTAGTCCATTTGAAGTCAAATTGACTTAATTTCTTTTAATTTAAAGTTCATTTGTACATGCCTTCACAGCTAACTTCATATTGGTATAATGGTATAATGGTATGGCATCATAATAATGTAATGATTAATGAAGGTCCTAATTAAAATGAAAATTGAAAAGGCAGTAATTGGATTAATATCTAGGAAAAGTTTCGAATGTTAATATGTCATAATCAATGTTAAAATTGTAATCATATCTTCATAACTTCATTACTAATTCTGCAATAACTGAACGTGTCTTTTCAGCAATCAAATTGATCAAGACTAGACTACGAAATAAAATGGGAGACGACTTCTTTCAAAGCTACATGATAATGTATATTGAGAAGAAAATTTCTAAGAAGTTTACTGCTGATGAAATTATAGATATGTATGATTTTTTACGTAATCGTAGAGCTAAATTAGAATTAATAGAGATACATATCTATTAACTATGTATTAGAAATCTGATGTAACTTTTTGGTTTTGATACATATCTAATGTAATTTTTTGTTTTAATACATATCTAAATATCTGATATAACTTTTGCTTTGAATTATGCTTATAATTAGTGATTGTTATTTACTTATTTGTAAGTACTTTTTATTATTTAATATTTTTCATATATATTTTTTTTCTACTACTAATTGTTAGTTGTGATATTAGAATGGAGTTCTAGATTTTGATTAAGGAAGGCATGCATTGAATCTGTTATCAAGGTTTGTGCTATGTACTTCTTATAATGAATTATGAAATGATAATTAGTAAATAACTTCTTAATCTTTTTTTTTGGTGTTTTTTCTAGTGGCATTTTCCCTTGAATGGTTGCTCTGCTAATTAAGAGCTTAAAATTACCGATACTAGCTCAGTATCATTTCTATATTGATTGCTGACACGCTAAGAAAAAGATTGACATCACAAACCAACCATGATTAGTCCTTCAAACCTTGGCCTACTCCATGTCTAAATCCTGGTTCCGCCCCTATGAAGAACCCATTAAAGTAATTAAAATGGTAGTACATCCAAAAGATAATCTTTATTCTCAATTTACCCGTAAAGTCAAGTTGAAACAAAAAGTAAGGCACATAATTCATACAACAACTGAGGATCATTTATCAGACGAACTTAGGTTTTTGCTATGGAAATTTGCATTTTTACCACAAGTTTCAATTCAAATTTCAGGGGATCCTTTGGTGAAATTGGAAGAGGCTGAAGGCACAGGGAAAATAATGATCGCACCAGAATAGATTCGACTCCTCACAAGCAGGTCATATCTAACAAGAAAATTACATTGCGCATCATTGGACCGAGACCTGTGAAAAAAGTTACAGTGCGGGTGCTTGGACCGAAACTTCAAGTGGACAAACAGAATAAACCGGACCTTTTGTGCGCGCGTCATTCTAAGTCTTACAAGAGACGAGCAGAAACATCTGTTCTTCTTGCAAGTGATAGGGTACATTTTAATTGTAAATTTGTAACGCTTTTAATTGATCCACTAGGGTTTTTATCCAGATCAGAAATTTCATAAGCATAGCACTATTTTTAATTAATTCCCTGTTTATTTAGGTTGCATGTGCTATTTCTAAAATGCAACGCTTGGAAATTGATGAGATTGATCTACCAGACGTGAACAATCAATTAGCTGTTGTGGAGTACATCACGGATTTGTACAATTTCTACAAACAACAACAGGTATCTCAGCTTTCTATTTACACAAAAATAGGCACCTGCAAGTGAAACTATT
>JAMFTS010000974.1:0-27933 GCA_028095005.1 Rhynchospora pubera | reverse complement strand
AGATAGAATTTGCTAAAATCACTTGAATTAGTTAAGCTAAGCTTGCAAATTGGATTTTTCGAAGATTCTTACTTACTTCCCATTTAGAAGCTAATAAAGGAAAGCAAATTAAGAATTTGCAGTATTCTCTATCGATCTATTGAATAACATCAAGTTATGGATAGATAAGGAAAAGAGGGATTATGTAGCATTTCGGTATCGGTCGAAACTGCGTTGCTATGCCATAGGAGAGATAGCTATACTGATTCGGTATACTCGAAATAAACTTTTGGTACAAAATGGACGATCTCACAAAGATAGAAAAAATAGCAGTATAATAGTTTTATCTATTTTTGATCCTATCTTTTACGGAATCAATTCCCTTTTTTGAATGTACAAAAATTTGTGGAGCTCAGCATGTCTGGAAGCACAGGAGAACGTTCTTTTGCTGATATTATTAGCAGTATTCGATACTGGGTTATTCATAGCATTACTATACCTTCCTTATTCATTGCGGGTTGGTTATTCGTCAGTACGGGTTTAGCTTACGATGTATTTGGGAGTCCTCGGCCAAACGAATATTTTACGGAAAGTCGACAAGGGATTCCATTGATCACCGGACGTTTTGATTCTTTAGAACAACTTGATGAATTTAGTAGATCCTTTTAGGAGGCCTTCAATGACTATAGATCGAACCTATCCAATTTTTACAGTACGATGGTTAGCTGTTCACGGATTAGCTGTACCTACCGTTTTTTTTTTAGGGTCAATATCAGCAATGCAGTTCATCCAACGATAAAATGAATTTCAATTAGAAAGCTATGACACAATCAAATCCGAATGAACAAAATGTGGAATTGAATCGTACCAGTCTATACTGGGGTTTATTACTCATTTTTGTACTTGCTGTTTTATTTTCGAATTATTTCTTTAATTGAAAGAGAATAATTCTCTTTATTTTATTGCATTCGTTCGGAAAGATACGACTGTCATTATTATCCATGACTGTTTTTGTCTCGAGCATGACTACATTAAATGTGGAGGAAAGTAGGAGAAATGGCCGATACTACTGGAAGGATTCCTCTTTGGCTAATAGGTACTTTAACAGGTATTCTTGTGATAGGTTTAATAGGTGTTTTCTTTTACGGTTCATATTCTGGACTGGGCTCATCACTCTAGTAATTTTTAATTACTAGGATGGACCGGATTTTTCACATTCAAAAGTAAGAACTTAGCGGGTCCTTACCCTCTTTTGTTTGATTAGAGCGGAAAGGACCCACTAAGTCCTTACTCTTATAAGGTAAGGAGACTTTGATTTATTGCATAAATCAAAACTGCAAGGATGTGTTGTTCTAATGGTTCAAACCTTTTGATTTTTTTGATTCTTAATCATGTTTGATCAACCTTAATTTATTAGTTGATTCATAATCTCTATTTTTCATCCCACAATATTCACTCGTATGAAAGAAACAAGAAATAAGAAATTATTTGGATTTTCTGAATATAGAAAAAATTCATTTCTTTCTATAGATGAGATACTCTTTCATTCATTTTTAGTAAACTACTAGAACCTGAATCTAAACTACTTTTTTGATCAAATTGTAGGATCAAAAAACTTTGATCTGATCCTAAATCAAATAAGGATTTTGATATTCGTCAAAATACAGTTCAACTTTGCGCTAAAACAGTCAAAATATTTTTTTTCTTCAAATTAAAAATGGAATTGTATTTAGGAAGTGAATAAATTCTATTTTGTCAATTAATTACTTCCCAACAGAAACCCTTTTTTCCTTTGTTCACTACTTTGTCTGAACCGAAACCAAAAAGTTTTAATAAACCGGTAAACAAAGAATTCTTATTTCAATACAAGACGACACAAGAAAAGAGTACAAAATCTTTTTTCTTGTGTCGATAAAATCGAAGATTAGAAAGACAAGTAATCCCCCCCAAAAAAAGTATTTGTTTCTTTCATTTTTCCCACCTTTACCACTTCTTTTGTATTTAGTAATATGTTTACTAAGGGATAAAAGAAAAGAGAGAGAAAGCAAAAGAATTTATAGGATTTTCGGATAATCCATAATTGTATCGATCGACAAGAAATCAACTAAATGGATTAACATCCATTTATGGATTTAAAAATTCATTTCATACAATTGAACTTTTTCAAACTGTTTCTTTTTCAGAACTAAAAATACTTGTGCAAAAATAACAGATGTGAAAAAGAACAAAAGGCCTTGGATGCGTAATGGATCTTGAAGAACTATTTCCGCATCTCCCTGACCAAAACCCCCTACATTAGGATTGCTTGTTAATGGTTGATCAAGCTTGATGGATTCACCCTCTGAAACAAGAAGTTCTGGCCCCGGAGGTATAATATCAACCGATTGACGTCCCTCTGACGCATCAACTGTGGTTATTTCATAACCACCCTTCTCTTTACGTACTATTTTGCTTACTATACCTGCTGATGTAGCATTATAGACTGTGTTGTTACTCTTGCTACCGTCAGGATAAATCTGACCCCTCCCTCTGTTCCCACCTACATATATGGGATATTTTAAGAAGTGAATGTCTTTCTTCGTAGAAGGGTCAGGGGAAAGAATGGGAAAGACAATTTCCCTATATTTCTGACCAGGAACAGGACCTATTACAATAATATTTTTCTTATTGGGATGATAACTCTGAAAAGACAAATTTCCTATCTTTTCTTTCAACTCAGGAGAAATACGATCAGTTGGAGCTAGCTCAAACCCCTCGGGTAAAATAAGAACAGCACCCACATTCAAACCCCCTTTTTTACCATTAGAAAGAACTTGTTTCAATTGCATATCATAAGGAATTCGAACAATGGCTTCAAATACAGTATCAGGAAGCACAGCTTGCGGAACTTCAATCTCCACGGGCTTATTAGCTAAGTGACAATTGGCACATACAATTCGTCCAGTTGTTTCTCGCGGATTTTCATAACCCTTTTGTGCAAAAATGGGATATGCATTTGAGATAGATACCTGGCTTAGTACATATATCATGATCGATACAGAAACATAAATGGATCGAGCCATTTGTTTTTTTACCCAACAAAAAGGATTTCTATTTTGCATGGCCAATTCTAAATCCTAGAATTTTTACAATAAATTAGATAGGGAACTAGTATAGTTCCCTATCAAAAATCTGTTGTCATTGTACTGGAATAGTCCTATTCCAATATAGGACTAATATCTTGAACAGGTAAAAATATCAAAAAGTCATTAAGATTGAAAATGATCCTTTTTATTTTAGAAAGCAAAAGGGTTCTTATGGAATTGATATAAGAAATCAAATAAGTTCTTCATTCATTCATTGAATGATAAATTACTACAAGCGAAGGAGATACACGATTTAAATAATGGAAGATCCAATATTTCACAATAGTATCTAAAATAACTGGAAAAGTAGAAACAAGACCAAATATAATCTGATCCTTATATGCCAACCCAAAATCGTTGTAGACCGAGCCAATTAGGAGTTCCCAACCGTGAGTTGAATGAAATCCAATTCCTAAATCAGTAACTAAAAGAATTGAGAAAGCTTTTATTGTGTCACTTAAGTTAGATAGGAATTCTTGACCCCATGAATTAAGAATGATAAGTTCCTCATTACCCAGAATAAAATAACCACTTAAAATACTGAAACAGATTATATTTGTTGAAAAATGCAAAAGGATATGCAGATTATATTCATTGCATGTTTTAACTAATTGGATCGTTTCCTTGTGGATTCCTATATGGAGTTTTTTTATATATGTTTCCAAGTCCATTTCTTCTAACAGAAAAAGGTCTTCGAATTCTATGAATCTTTCTAGAACATGTTTCTCTTGAATTCTATTCAAGAGAGTTTCGGATTGACTAGTATTCCACCAATTACTAATCAGAAGTTCCAAACATTTTTGAAATGCAAGAAAGACTGACCAGGGCAAAAATGCTATAGATGCAAAATATGGGAGAGAAGACAATGTTTTCTTTTTTTTCATTTTGGATTTGTAAATGAAATACTTAATCAACCTCCTTTATCCAATGACTCTAAAGGATATTGATTTCTTTGATTGAAGGAAACACGAGTTTTCTAACAAGCACGGTATAGAATCTAGGGATCTATTCTTATTTTCTTTCGATTCTAAATTAGTTTTTAGATTTTGAAGATCTAGAAAGAGTATAGAAATAGAATAAAGGTTCTTTTTTTTTTTTACTGTTTCGAAGTCTTTCACCATGCTGTATAGCCAAAACTAAGAAAACCAAGATATCAATTCAAAATCTTGTACCTCACAGGATTTCTCACGAAAATCCTGTTCTCTACTTCATCAATTTATTAGTTCTACTTTTTTTCTAGTAGCAATTTTCTAGTATACCAGGATGGGGTTGGAACCCACACCTACGTATACGAGCTATATCTGGATATATAAAAAATAGTATACCAAAAATTTCTTCTTTTCTGAATTGATTATTAAATTCGAATCTACTTATTCGAATTTCTTATAGTAATATTCATTGTAATTTCATATACGTATTTCTCTTTTTCTATGTTCTACTTTTTTTTATTTTATTCTATGTGTGTTTTATTCGGTGTGAATCGGGGAAACAAGGGAAACGAAAATCGAAGAATGGAATATGTTTTGTTCAAATGAACATTTAGAAAAGACTTCAATTGGATTCAAAATTGAATCCGTGAATTCCTTCTCTTCTGTCTGAGAAAACTTTGAATTTTGCAATTCATTTCAAAATACTTCAATAGGTACACACAAAAAATAGGCCAATTCGACAGCTTTTTGTTCAATCTCGCGCGGCGTCAAGAAATTCTCATCCGTACGAGTCAAGGGAATAGACCCTTGACCCCTGATTTCCATATAAAGTACACGACGCGAATAAAAGCCCTCTTTATCCTCAATTCTGATTGATTGAATATCTTTCATAAGGAAGCGAAGAAAGATGCGACGATTTAATCCAGGGAATCCCCAACGAAAAATACAAACTATTCCTTTTTTTCTATTAAATTGGTCATAACCATTACCTACATTCCAAAAAATTATGCACCACAAGTAAGAACTCATGAATAGACCTGCAATCCCGTAGAAAGACATTACGATTCCTTGGGGAAAAAAAAGGATTTCTTGAGATGGAAATACGGATATGAGATTTTTATCAAGATAACTGGAAGTTCCAACCACTAAGAATCCTAGTGAACCTAAAAAAAGGATAAAAGACCAAAAAAAATTACTTGTTTTTCGAGACCCCCTTAGAAATTCTATCCATATATCTTTTGATCGCCAATTCATATTCATACTATACTAGATCCAGTTGCATTCGATTGAAATTCAGATAATAACCCAAAATTGACTTTCTTTTTCTTGAGCCTCAAGAAACTTTTATCAACCAGCATTTCGAATTGATTAGATAGAATAGATATTAGCACTCTTTGAAAACTACCAATTACTCTAAATTATGTAGAGTAATTGGTAGTTTTCTTTCCTATTTATTCAAAATATTCGCTGATCCACCTTAAATTAACTATACTCGGTAGATCTAGGCTCTATACAATATTATTTTTTTGTACATAAAAAAAGAAAAAAATAATTGAAAATGCCGGAAAAACGAGGCCTATTAAAGGTACAAAAATAGAAGGTAAATTAAGATCTGTCATAGAAAGGATGTCTCGATTTGAATTTTATATTCGTATATATCTATATTTCAATTTCTTTGTTTTTTTTTTCTTTTGATCATATGTTCCTTATGATCCGCTTATTGAGGAAGATCATTGCTTTTTTGATTTCTAGTTTCCGTATCGAACAACAATTCAGAAGGATCGGAATCTTCCTCCACTTGAAAATCCTCTGTAGTTTTTTGATCCTACCTAGTCTTTGAATTTGAATCAGAATCACTGATTTCGATCAGTACTATATCCCCCACGTGTATACGATTATGACATATATTGCCCTAGAGATAACCCAGAACGATTTGACTATTATGATCCAAACGCATGTGGAATAGGATATCTTTGATCAGTTCCACAATGGTTCTTTTTTCCCTCTAAAAAGAAAAAAAAATAGGAATTCAGGATTTAATTCATTTCGTTTTAGTTCGGCGAAAAAGGAAAAATTTTATGAATTCTTATTTGCTTAGGTTCAAATCTGACGAGAATAGTATTCTACGACTAAAAACTCGTTTATTCGCAAACCGATTTCTTTCCTATCTATTATTTGATGTACTCGTCCTTCATTGTTTTTTGAAATAGTCAAATGTTTTGGTAATGTATTTTTTTTAGATGACTTAATAGATTTTTGAATCAGGTCAAAAGATGTTTCATTATCTTTTGTAGTAATAATATCTCTGGGTTTGCAACGATAACTTGGTATATCAACTATATGACCATTAACTAAAATGTGTCTATGGTTCACCAATTGCCTAGCTCCAGGAATAGTTGGAGCCATACCCAATCTAAAAAGGATATTATCCAAACGCATTTCAAGTAGTTGTAACAAAACTTGACCTGTGGATCCCTTGCTTTTTCCAGCGATATGCATATATCGAACTAATTGTCGTTCTGTCAAACCATAATGAAAACGTAATTTCTGTTTTTCTTCTAAGCGAGTACCATATTGTTTTTTTTTTTTACTAAAAGTAATTGATTCTTTTTTAGGATCAAATTGGAATTGATATTTTTTTTTTTGAATTAGTCCTGGTAAAGTTCGCAGACGACGTATTTTTTTGAAACGAGGTCCTCGATAACGAGACATAAAGATTCCTCCTTTTTTCTTTTATTTTTTATGAGAATTTCATTTTATACAATAAATCGAAATGAAAACTACACTAAAGGATAAACAAAACAAGATCAACTAAAGGAAAATACTCAAAAAAAGACGTTGTATCACCATAGGGATTTTTTGCATCTAGATTTTTTGGATTGAGAGTTGAGGCTCTCTCTTTTTTCTGTAGAGATTTTATTCCTATACTTTCAATTAATCTTTTTTTTATGAAATGAAAAATTTCATATAAGAAATCATAGATATAGATCAAAATTGTATTCACTTAACCTTAACTGAAAACTTTTTTTTCGTTCTTAAAAAGAAAATCACTGAGATAAAATAAAACAAAATATATCCTATATTTCTATAGGAACATATTTTTTTGATACATATCATCTTTCTTTTACTTCAAAAAAGATCAAGAATTTTTTGATCAATTCGAAAATGAGAATACGGCAGTAACATGCAAGTAGATCAATTATACAAATTTTTGCTCAACCTTTATCTTAAATTAACACCATGATATTAAATGGAAGTGAAACTTCATAATATTTGAAGTCGATAATATATAAGATCAAAAAAATAGACACCAAAGATTCCTATTTCTTTGGACTCTATTTTTTTTTGTCGAATTCTAGTTAGAATTCAAAGTTTCCATACCGCTGACAAAATTCAAAACTCATTGCCTATTCTTTAGTCTACACATCAACTGTCTACTCATTTCTTTTTTTTTTGAATTACCCTTTTTTCTTTATTTATTTACTATATTATTGAAGAATAAAAATATATTCGTACTAATTCAGAATATAGTAATTAGGTTTTGAAACCTAGAATAAAAAGGCCTTTCTTTGAATCTAAGAGACTAATTCTCTTATTAAGTACAAACATATCCTGAATAATTTCGATAAATTCAACAGTTCTTTCTGGTTTGGCTGGTTTGGAAAAATGAATGTGGTATTTTACTAAGATTTTTCTTTTTATTTCATTGAAATAAATCAGTTCTTAGAATGCACTTCATTTCAGAATTGAACTTTCGCTTTAACAAATTCTTCTTCATATAATATGAAGAAAATGTAATCCGGTTTTTCACTTCATAAAAGAAAAATACGTGGGACGGAAGGATTCGAACCTTCACAATAACGGGACCAAAACCCGTTGCCTTACCGCATTGGCGACGTCCCCTTCCCATTTTGATTCAAACCTAGTAGAGATTATTAATTTTTTTTTTATAGAGTAAGACAGAATGAATGCTGTAACCAAGGGATTGGTTATTAGAATGATCAACTATTATTCTAATGCTTCAAGATCAGATTATGACGTGTACCAAGGGCTATAACTTTGGTACGATTCTCGAAATTCGTACGGTTCTCAAAAAAATCAATCAAAAATTAAGGATACTCCCTCCCTTTACTACTTCCTATCGAAATAGTCGTCCGTTACATTAGCTTATTATATGTACCTTTTCTATCAGTGTCAAATTACCCGAAAATTCTAGATGTCGACTCAAAATTATGGAGTCTTCTAAATATAGAATGATAAAATAATCATTCAATCCAAAAAATAGCATTGTGAATATTCAAAAATATTCTATTTCAAGATGTCAATATGACCATATCACATATATTGATATGGTCATATTGACCAATGTTTAGTAAAACAATTTTGAGTAACATTGAGTAAAAAAATTGTCTTTTAGTGAGAATTTCGATTCTCAAAATTATGAATCAATCCATAAAAATAGCATTTTGAATCAAAAAAAAAACATTGTTAATATTAGCCCACTTAGCTCAGTGGTTAGAGCATCGCATTTGTAATACGATAGTCATCGGTTCAATTCCGATAGCGGGCTTTTTTTTCTTTTTTTACAGGATTTAGGATAAAAAAAGATGTCATATGACAATATAAATATATTGATATATGACATCTTTTTTGTCAAGTAGTTTTGTAAAACTATGTTTACTAAACAAATTTTTTAGTAAGTCGTAGTAAATCAATTTCTTTTTCATTTAGAAACAAAATGGGCTTTTAGTGAGAATTTCGATTCTCAAAATTATGAATCAATCCATAAAAATAGCATTTTGAATCAAAAATTAAGGATACCCCCTCCCTTTACTATTTCCTATCGAAATAGTCGTCGGTTACATTAAGTTATTCTAATGATGTTTTCTATCATTGTCAAGTGATCCGACAAATTCTATCAAAATTATGGAGTCTTCTAAATATAGAATGATAAAATAATCCTTCAATCCAAAATGAATATTAAAAAATATTCTATTGTCAAGATGTCAATATGACAATATCACATATATTGATATTGTCATATTGACCAATGTTTAGTACTTTTTCATTTAGAAACAAAATGGGCTTTTAGTGAGAATTTCGATTCTCAAAATTATGAATCAATCCAAAAAATAGCATTTTGAAACATTGTTATTATTAGCCCACTTAGCTCAGTGGTTAGAGCATCGCATTTGTAATACGATAGTTATCGGTTCAATTCCTATAGCGGGCTTTTTTTCTATCAATTTTTACCATGGAAAAGGGAATATCCTACTGCTAAATTCTGCTTAGTTTCTTTTCCTTTAGGTAAAAAAAGGAGATGTTTTGAATCCTTGAATCATAGTCAACTCCCAATTCAAGATCAGATTATGACGTGTACCAAGGGCTATAACTTTGGTACGATTCTCGAAATTCGTACGGTTCTCGAAAAAATCAATCAAAAATTAAGGATACTCCCTCCCTTTACTACTTCCTATCGAAATAGTCGTCGGTTACATTAAGTTATTCTAATGATGTTTTCTATCAGTGTCAAGTGATCCGACAAATTCTATCAAAATTATGGAGTCTTCTAAATATAGAATGATAAAATAATCCTTCAATCCAAAAAATAGCATTGTGAATATTCAAAAATATTCTATTTCAAGATGTCAATATGACAATATCACATATATTGATATGGTCATATTTACAATGTTTAGTAAAACAATTTTGAGTCAAATGAAGTAGAGTAGATAATTAGCTTATTATATTTTTTAGATTATTAATTATCTTGATAATTCATATAATATGAAGAAAATGTAATCCGGTTTTTCACTTCATAAAAGAAAAAAACTTGGGACGGAAGGATTCGAACCTTCGCAATAACGGGACCAAAACCCGTTGCCTTACCGCTTGGCGACGCCCCATTCCCATTTTGATTCAAACCTAGTAGAGATTATTAATTATCTTGATAATAATTATTGTTGTCAAGTAAAAATATATCAAGAGTTTGATTGAATATCTTCACTTCCATACATCAAAACGAAAGTGCTCAATATATCAAAGAGGCTTTGAAATCACTTGTATAATATACCTATAGAACTATATAGGATAGTTGTGTATAAAGATAAAAAAGGGACAAAAAAGAAATCGAACATTTTCTTTTCCTTTTTTTGTTTTTGGAGAAAGCGAGAAATTCTCAATTCTAGAGAATCTATAGAGAAAAAAGCCCGTTCTCGGTGTCGAACCGATGACCATCGCATTTGTAATGCGATGCTCTAACGCATGAACCAAACGGGCTCACATAAGAAAATGACTATCGATAGAAATTCCCATGAAAAATATTTCACTTTTTTCCTTCGAAACGTTGATATGGAACATCTAAAATTTTATTTAGGCGAGAATCTCTCACATAGATGACTGTCCCTTAAAAAGGTCTCTTAAAATCAGAGATTTAGATAGACCTCTCTAACTCGATTTTTCATCAACTTAAGACGACTGACTTCCTAAAAAAAACTTTTCCACTTCTATCCCGAGGTCCTTAATACTCCTTTTTGAACATGAAATTCAAAGGATGATAAAAAAAACAAAGAAAAACGAAAAAACTGTGATACAAGCTTTTAGTATTCCAAATCTGTTTTACGATTTATTTTATCTTAAGAATTTGATCTACCTTTTTTGAAAAAAGGTGGATCAAATCTACTAGTTACAGAAGATTTGGGAATGAGTTGGATATCTTAAGTATTGGAATCCCTTTATTTTGAGTTTGTCTAAAGATCTAGATCTAAGAAAAAGAACTATCCTACTCCTACCTAATAAGTCCTATCTACCATCATAGCAAATGATGTAGTACAGAGAATACTTCTTCTCGGAGGTATTCGATCAGTTTATGTAGTCAAAATCCATCTGATGATGCAAATTCAAAAAATAATTGACGGATAAAGTGATATTCGTTGCAAGGTAAACCATCGTCTCTTAGATTTATTCAGCCGATTCTATTCTAGAGAAAGGTCAACGATAGATAGACTTAGACAATAACCTTAGCTCTCATTCTTGGAAATCATACTAGCCCTTTCCCTATATTGTATTTTCAAATTATAGAAAAAGATTTGCGAAACCAAAAGTTATCGGTTCAAATCCAAGGAAGGCCCTTTTCTCCTAAACTCAAATCTTATGCTTTGTTTTTCAAAACAACAGCTAGTCAGAATATGCAAATACATATTATTTTAACACATGTAGATAATAATAGAGAGAATATAGGATAGAATAGGATAGAATCCCAAATTTGATTGATCATTCTATAGAATAGAATTAAGATATTGTATGAAAGGAGAAATCCTTGTATTCTTATTCTCAAATGAGAATGGAGAGAAGGATTTTTGATTTTGGAAAAACATGAAGAAAAAGAAGGATTTTGAAACCTGTTTTTCTCATTTTTCCCTTATCTTAAAAAAATAATTCACAAAATTATCTAATCTACAAAAACGAAATCTTTTTATGCTTCATTTCTTTAGTTTAATCTGTATCTGTCTTAATTCTGTCCTTTATCCGAGTAGTTCTTTCTTCGCCAAATTGCCTGAAGCTTATGCGATTTTCAATCCAATTGTAGATATTATGCCTGTTATACCTCTACTCTTTTTTCTCTTAGCTTTTGTTTGGCAAGCTGCTGTAAGTTTTCGATGATTTAGTCAATATTTTACTAAATCAATTCGAAAAATGGATAATAAAAGCTGCCTTATATTTTTTATGAAGGTTACTTCCAAAGAGTTCTTTCCAAAATCGAAATGAATATGCAATTCATCATTGCAGCAAAAAAATGGAATCAGCTTTTTGATTTTGATCTGTCTGTTCTGATCTTCCAATGAGTATAAATCTTTCGGTTTCGAAAATAGCGAATTCTTAATAAATACGAGAAAAAATTCTTAAAAAAGAAAAAATCTTTCTTTTTTGAACATAAGAAAACAAGGGTTTGTATATCGTAAGGAAAGGTAACTTATTCCCTAAAAAACAAAAAAAAATCTTGAAGATTTTAGAATGCTTACTCTCAAACTTTTTGTTTACACAGTAGTTATATTCTTTGTTTCCCTTTTTATCTTCGGATTTTTATCTAATGATCCAGGGCGTAATCCTGGGCGTGAGGAATAAAACCAAAAGATTCTTAGTTTTTCTTCACTTTTTTTGAATTAATATTTCAAAAAATTTCTTATGATACAATCAGAGGGATTTTGATTCCTCTGAATTCAAAAATATTAAATCATAAGAGAGAGCGGAAAGAGAGGGATTCGAACCCTCGGTACAAATAACTTGTACAACGGATTAGCAATCCGCCGCTTTAGTCCACTCAGCCATCTCCCCAAATTCATGAAAAATCAATGATTTTATCTGTGTTGGGATATGATATATGAAATAAAGATTGAGAAAAATTCTTGTTTTTCTATTGTATTTGATTAGAAAGAAAAAGTACAACTGTAGTAGATTAGGAAATCTACTTTAATTAGGATTAGGAAATCTACTTTCCTGTATTATATTCTTGAATATATAATATTCAAATTCATATCTACTAATCAAAAAAGGATTTTGAATTACTTTCTTTGTTTTACTTCATTTTCTTTTTTACGGAACCCCAGCCTGGTCTGGTTAAATACTGACCAGGCCTTTTTTTTCTCTATCCCTAGTTGAAGGAATCCCTGATGGGTCATCAGGACCAAACTCTTTTTGGATATCAAAAAGAAATCAAATATATTTTTTTTTTTTCAAAAAAAATGTTTCTTGTTGAAACAGCAACAACAATAGAAATTCTCATTTTCATATTTCTGTGCCATCCTTCATACCTAGAAGGATGATTATTACTAAATTACTAAATAGAATTCATTTTTGCATTCTATATCCCATTCCTTTTTTTCTTTTTTCAATTCAAAGATAACTCTTTATTTAGTTAGTCAGGAATCAAAACATATGAAAACGTTTCATATATGAAACGCGGTTTCTTTGTTATATGAGATATAGTGAGTTCGAAATAGAAGAACATTTTTCGATCAAATTGATATAAAACTTTAATAGAATTCCTTATTATAAGATCAGATCTATCTGATCAAATATGTGGGATTCGTAGTGAAGTTGAAAAAACGTGAAAAAAATCATAAACATAGAAAAAATCTATCATTTTGATAGTCGACCTTTCATAAAGGATTCATACATATGGAATCAAAACCTTTGTTTATTGAGTAATGACTTATTAACAAATAAGTCATGTAACTAGCATATAATATAATTCGATATTTTTATGTTATATTCAACATATATATTGAATTTTTTTTTTTCAAAAAAGTGCAACTCGATTTATTTGATTGATTTTCTACGTGCAAACGAAATACATAGCAAAGTCGTAAATCTTACGATTTGAATGCTATCTTTATCCTATTTCATTTTTTTATTCGACAAATAGTGTATATATGCTATATAATGAACATATAGCGGGTATAGTTTAGTGGTAAAAGTGTGATTCGTTCTATTGAAAACCTTAAAAGTTAAGGGATCAAAAAAGTTTATTTCTATTTATAAAATAAGGTTTTGTCCTTTTCCTCTCAATAGGATATTGTGTTTGAGGAAACATATACATTATCCGGATTTTGATTCAAAATTTTTGGAAATTGGATATCCAAAAAATTTTGGATATAAGTCGTGAAGCATAATTTGGAATTGGATTTCACTGTATCCACCTTTTACAAAGTATAAGGAAAGGATCTATGGATAAAGATGCAAAAGTTGATTTCCAATCGTAACTAGATCTTCGATTTCTTGATTAGAAAAAAGAATTTTTTGAAGCAAAATAGCTCAAAAATGACGGTTCTAATTTGCTAGAACTAGAAACATATTATAGCTCGGTGGAAACTCTGATCTTTTCCTGAAGATCATACAAATCAAAATAGAGAACGAAGTAACTAGACTAGAGAGAGTTGATATAATAACTCTCTCTTATTCAGAGGGATCATCTAAAAAGCGGATAATTTGAGATGTCATAGAGAAAAGCTGACATAGATGTTATGGATCTGATGGATTCGAGAATCCATCAACCAATTTTCCATAAAGGAGCCGAATGAAACAAAAATCTCATGTTCGGTTTTGAATTAGAGACGTTCAAAATGATAAATCAACGTCGACTATAACCCCTAGCCTTCCAAGCTAACGATGCGGGTTCGATTCCCGCTACCCGCTTATATATCTCTTATATGGATCATAAGCTTTTATATGCATCTTTTCTTTCCAATTTATTAAAATTGGAAAAGGTTTTATAGAGAATTTTTTCTTATTAAAACAAGAAAAAAATAGGTATGAAAAGCGTCCATTGTCTAATGGATAGGACAGAGGTCTTCTAAACCTTTGGTATAGGTTCAAATCCTATTGGACGCAATTTTTTTTCATCTATTTTTATTAAAACTATACAAATAAAAAAATCGTTTTTGAACAATTCAAAACTACAAGTATTTCTCAGTTCTTAGCCTTATACTAAGAACTCCAAATGATCCATTTATGGTTGTTCCTGAACCACAAAGACTTTGATTTCTTCCTGAATAGCTTCCTTCAAAAGGACTTCTGCCTCCTCGGTAAATATCTTTGTAGAAGATATAATTTCTTGAAATCCAGGTTTCTTATTTTTTAAACGGATACGCAGCTTTTCAAGAAAAAGCCTTACCTGTCCAATCTCTAAGACATCAAGATATCCATTGGTTCCTGTATAAATAGTGGCTACCTGATCTTCCACTGTTAAAGGCTCTGATTGGGATTGTTTAAGTAATTCGCGTAATCGTCGACCTCTTGCCAATTGATTCTGAGTAGTTTTATCAAGGGCAGAAGCGAATTGTGAAAAAGCCTCCAACTCTGTGAATTGGGCTAGGTCCAATTTTAATTTTCCAGCTACCTGTTTCATAGCTTTAATTTGAGCTGCAGATCCTACTCTGGAAACAGAAATACCCACATCAATAGCAGGTCGGATTCCAGCATTGAATAGATCAGCAGATAAAAAGATTTGTCCATCTGTAATAGAAATTACATTAGTAGGAATATAGGCTGAAACATCTCCAGATTGAGTCTCAACTATTGGTAAAGCAGTCATACTTCCTTCACCTAAACGAGAACTTAATTTAGCAGCTCGTTCCAAAAGGCGTGAGTGCAAGTAAAAAACATCTCCTGGATAAGCTTCACGACCGGGAGGCCTTCTTAATAGAAGAGACATTTGGCGATAAGCTTGTGCTTGTTTAGAGAGATCATCGTAAATTATTAAAGTGTGACGTTCACGGTACATAAAATATTCAGCCAGAGCCGCTCCCGTATAAGGAGCGAGGTATTGTAATGTAGCAGGTGAATCCGCCATTTCAGCTACGACAATAGTGTATTCCATGGCTCCTGTATCCTGGAAAGTAGTCACTACTTGAGCCACAGAAGATGCTTTTTGACCGATAGCTACGTAAATACATATTACATTTTGACCTTTTTGATTGAGGATCGTATCTGTGGCTACTGCTGTTTTACCAGTCTGTCTGTCCCCAATAATTAATTCTCGCTGACCCCGTCCGATAGGGATCATTGCATCAATAGCAATAAGCCCGGTTTGAAGGGGCTCATATACAGAACGTCTCGAAATAATACCAGGCGCAGGGGATTCAATTAACCGGGATTCAGAAGCTGGAATTGGGCCTCTTCCATCAATAGGAAGAGCCAAAGCATTTATAACACGACCTAAATAAGCTTCACTAACAGGTATCTGAGCAATTCTTCCTGTTGCTTTTACAGAGCTTCTCTCTTTTATCTTCAAACCATCACCCATTAATACGACGCCAACATTTTTGGATTCCAAATTCAGAGCAATACCTACTGTACCCTCTTCAAATTCTACTAATTCACCTGCCATGACTTCATCAAGACCATAAATACGAGCAATACCATCACCTACTTGAAGTACAGTACCGGTATTCACAATCTTGACTTCTCTATTATATTGTTCAATACGTTCACGGATAATATTACTAATTTCGTCGGCTCGAAGAGTTCCCATTAGTCTTTCTTTATTCTTTTTCGAAAACAAAGAGACAAAAAGTAGTGCCTAAGTTTGAACCTAAAGTAAAAGTTTAAGGGCTAATCAGTTATTTTATTTCTGCCATTCTATAGCACTGAGAATGGCAATATTAGCACGAATCATACGAGAGTGTAACTCACTATTTAAGGAACTTTTTAAAGTTCCTAGAGCTCTTTGTAAGGCTTGTTGCAGAACTCGTTGTTGGATTTGATTTCTCGCTCTTTCTTGTTCAAAAGCAAGGGTTTCTTTTTTATTATTTTCGAATTGTTCCAAACGATCATAACCAATTTGAATCAAATTTTGTTTGTCTCGTTCCAGATCAGAGTATTCATTCATTCGATACTCATTTGCTTCCTGTTCCACTTTCTGTAAACGAATTCGAGCCTTTTCAAGCTGCTCAATAGCTGTTTTACGTAATTCTTCTGAATTACGAAGAGTGCTCAAGATTCTCTGTTTTCGATTATCTAATAAATCATTTAATGAAAGTAGATTATCTTACCATGATAATTCAAAATTATCATGATCTCTTCCCAAACCAAACATGAATCTTTCGATTCATTTGGCTCTCACGCTCAATTCTTAATTATTGATGAAGAATATTTCCATATTCTTTTTTGAATCTAATGAGCCTACCCTCTCTTTTTTGTTTATATTCAAACATATTCAAACTGATAAAAGATCAGAATATATAATTAATTAGTTTAATTAATTAGTTAAGAGGACTCTTCTGACCATACAAAAATAGATAACTGTCAGCAAAGTTGTTTCTTTCTTTATTGATACTTGCTCCCTTTTTCTTTGTTTTTTTGAATTCAAAAACCTTTCATTAAAATGAAATAAATAGAAAAAAGTAAATTGAAAATTCGATTTTATCTTTTTTTTCCAATCCAAAAAATTTCTCTTTTTTTTTATAAAGTAGGTCGTCAATTCGGCATTGGATAAAAAAGAAGGTGTTGACTTATTTTCTTTCCAGTAAACGGTTCAAATGTTTTTATCGATATGAGTGTCTTATATCAAATAAATATCAATTATGCATTTTTCAACTATTTGGATACTCACGGAGGCGTGGCCAACGTAGTCGTAGAAAGAGTACCATTTTGCCCGGACTTCAAGCAGTTTAGCTTTAACCATGTTAAAGATCTCAAATTTGATTGGTTTTGATAGAGAATCAAAGTGAATTTACCAATAAATCACGAAATGCTATAGTTCTTCTATATGATTTCTGAATTTATTCAGAAGTAATTCGTCGAGATCGTACACCCTTTTCCTTAAAAAAAAGGAAGTGGAGCCGGATGAATCCAACTTTTTTTTGAAATAAACAACTCGCACACACTCCCTTTCCAAAAAAAACTAATATACCAATCACTACAATTAGATTTATTAGATTTGTTGCTAAAATATCGGTATTAAACCCGAAACTCCCGGCGAATGACCAGCGGTCCAAGAAAATGAAAGAATCGGTTACATTTTTCATATGTTCTCCTCTTATAGATAGGGCTAACAAAAAACAAAGTTCTTTTTCTATCACTTCACTCACCCTTTTTTGATCGATTTCTTTTTTTTTTCAAAAAAAAGCAATTTATTAATCTCATTTAAGATTAACTCATTTGAATTATGAAGTCTGTCTTATCCCTTAAAATCTTTCCTAAATTCTGAAAAGAAATAAGAAAAAAGTTTCCATTATACTAAGCTAAGGACGGGCGAGCCGATCTGGGAATCTCTCATCCTCAAATCAGTCCTTTATAGTATAAAGGTTCAACAAATACAAATAACTTAATCCTTCACTTCAAAAGTGAAAAGAAATTTTTAATAGAATTTGAAGAAATAAAACAAAATTGCAAGTTCGAAAAATACAAAAAAATGGATAATCTAAGCTAAATGACTTTTTAATTCTTATTGCCAGAATTAAACAAAAGGATTCGCAAATAAAATCGCTAATGCCACGACCAGTCCATAAATTGTTAAAGCTTCCATAAAAGCTAGACTAAGCAATAAAGTGCCTCGTATTTTACCCTCTGCTTCTGGTTGTCTCGCAATACCTTCTAAAGCTTGACCTGCAGCAGTGCCTTGACCAATCCCAGGCCCGATAGAAGCAAGCCCCACAGCCAATCCAGCAGCAATAACGGAAGCGGCAGAAATAATTGGATTCATAGTAATTTCCTCACACTAAAAAAAGAGATGGTTAATGATACAATGAACTTCAAATCCAAAATATTACTTTATTGTATTGTATCGAATTTTTTCGATATCTCCTCTTTCTTTTCTATTCATGATAGAGTTGCTTTCTATCTATATTATAGAAATCAAGTTTGATTTTTTCTATTATAGTATATTCTTAGTTTAGTATATTTCAAAATTCAATTCTAAAACCAAGCAAGCAGATTTTATTGAATAATAGAGGTATTGAGATAAGCTAAAAAAAAAAAGACTATTTCGTTCGACGAAAACTAGTCAATGATGACCTTCCATGGATTCCCCTATATAAGCTGCTGCTAGGGTTGCAAAAATAAGAGCTTGAATACCGCTTGTAAATAATCCAAGCAACATGACAGGTATAGGAATTACTAAAGGGACTAAAGAAACAAGAACAACAACTACCAATTCATCAGCTAATATATTTCCAAAAAGTCGAAAACTTAGAGATAAAGGTTTTGTGAAATCTTCTAGAATATTAATTGGTAAAAGGATTGGAGTTGGTTTAATATATTTCTCGAAATAACTCAATCCTTTTTTGCTAAGACCAGCATAAAAATATGCCACTGACGTGAGTAAAGCTAAAGCAACCGTAGTATTTATATCATTCGTGGGGGCAGCTAGCTCCCCGTGAGGTAATTCTATGATTTTCCAAGGTAAAAGAGCACCCGACCAATTCGAAACAAAAATAAATAGGAACATAGTCCCTATAAATGGAATCCAAGGACCATATTCATCTCCAATCTGAGTTTTGCTCAAGTCTCGAATAAATTCAAGAATATATTCAAAGAGATTCTGACCATCAGTCGGAATAGTTTGTGGATTTCGAACAGCTATGATGACTGACACTAACAAGATAGCAATTACAACCCAAGAAGTGATAAGTACTTGGGCATGAATTTGTAAACCTCCTATTTGCCAATAGAGATGTTGGCCTACTTCTACACCAGATATCTCGAACCAAATATTATATGTTTTAATGGAAGATGATATCACATCCATATTTTCTTTTCCTCCGATATAATTTCAACGTAAAAAAAAATCAAAAATTTAGATTGTTTCTTTTTCAACTCACCAACTTAAGTATCCTATATTTAGGATACCAAGAAATTCTTTTTTATCCTATCAAAAAGAATTCTATATTTAGAAGACTCCATTATTTTGAGTCGACATCTAGAATTTTCGGATCACTTGACATTGATAGAAAACATCATTAGAATAAATTAATGTAACCGACGACTATTTCGATAGGAAATAGTAAAGGGAGGGAGTATCCTTAATTTTTGATTGATTTTTTCGAGAACCGTACGAATTTCGAGAATCGTACCAAAGTTATAGCCCTTGGTACACGTCATAATCTGATCTTGAATTGGGAGTTGACTATGATTCAAGGATTCAAAACATCTCCTTTTTTTACCTAAAGGAAAAGAAACTAAGCAGAATTTAGCAGTAGGATATTCCCTTTTCCATGGTAAAAATTGATAGAAAAAAAGCCCGCTATAGGAATTGAACCGATAACTATCGTATTACAAATGCGATGCTCTAACCACTGAGCTAAGTGGGCTAATATACTCAATGTTTTTTTTTTGAGTATTTTCCTTTAGTTGATCTTGTTTTGTTTATCCTTTAGTGTAGTTTTCATTTCGATTTATTGTATAAAATGAAATTCTCATAAAAAATAAAAGAAAAAAGGAGGCATTATGCATGTATCTCTTTCACTGAGATTCAGTAAAAACCTTAGGCCCATGATTCACATGGCCGCCGAAATCCATCACATCATATATGATGTCCTTGTTTATTATGATTTCTATAAACAAGGAGTCATAGATGGATCCAGATGGATCGAAAAAGTACGTGAGATCCTGAGTTTAGACAGGATCAAGAAAATTCATAAAAATTTCTTGATCTCCTTTGAAGAGACAGATTCTCTTTATGAGAAGCTTTTCGTTTGTTTTGAAAAACTTAATCGAGAAATCGAAGTCGAGTTTAAGGACTTTCAACCTCATCCTTATGAGATTGAATTCCAACATGATTTCGAAGATCTACAAAGAACCCTTCTTCGACTGTTACAAAATTTAGAACAATATTCCGACCGAATCGTTTTTTTAAATAAAGAAATCCACAGCACAATAAGAAGCTCTATATATAAAAGATTTTTTGATCTAGAGAAATCTTTGAGAAACGAATCACTCTCTGTGGCTTATAGAGAGTCCAATCGCGGCTTGGCTGTCATTTTTTATTTGACTCGAAATGATGATTGGTTGGAACTTCTCGATTTGGTTAAATCGAAGACTTCTAACCAATCTACTGATTCAAAAGAATCCGAAGATTCAGAAAATTCAACAGAATCCGAAGATTCAGAAAAATACAAAGAATCCGAAGATTCAGAAAATTCAAAAGAATCCGAAGATTCAGAAAATTCAAAAGAATCCGAAGATTCAGAAAATTCAACAGAATCCGAAGATTCAGAAAAATACAAAGAATCCGAAGATTCAGAAAAATACAAAGAATCCGAAGATTCAGAAAATTCAAAAGAATCCGAAGATTCAGAAAATTCAAAAGAATCCGAAGATTCAGAAAAATACAAAGAATCCGAAGATTCAGAAAAATACAAAGAATCCGAAGATTCAGAAAATTCAAAAGAATCCGAAGATTCAGAAAATTCAACAGAATCTAAGGAATCTACTGATTCCGATACTTTTGAATCAACCTAAAATTTTTTTTTTTTAATAGTTAAAAAGTCCAATAGTTAAAAAGTCCAATAGTTAAAAAGTCCATTTTGCTCCTTGCCTCTATGTCATAATAGAGGCAAACACTTTGCTTGGATTAAAGCAATATCATAATTGCTTTAGTGGTATTAACGAAATCAAATATGATTTCAAAATCAATTAATTATTAAATTAATTGATCAGCTTGCTAGCAAATATTGATTTTATTTAGCGAAAATAAATAAAAAAAATGAAATTTTTTTATGATGATGAATCCTACTACTTCTAATCCTCCGATTTCCACACAAAATATAGGGCATATTGCTCAAATTATTGGCCCAGTACTCGATATTGTTTTTCCCCCGGGAAAAATGCCTTATATTTATAACGCTTTGGTAGTTAAGGGTCGAGGTACAATTGGTCAGGGGATTAATGTAACTTGTGAGGTACAACAGTTATTAGGAAATAATCGAGTTCGAGCTGTAGCTATGAGTGCTACAGATGGTTTAACCAGAGGAATGGAAGTGATTGATACAGGGGCTGCTTTAAGTGTTCCAGTTGGTGGATCGACCCTCGGACGAATTTTCAACGTTCTTGGTGAGCCTATTGATAATTTAGGCCCTTTAGATATTAATACAAGATCTCCTATTCATAGATCTGCACCTGCTTTTGTACAATTAGATACAAGATTATCAATCTTTGAAACAGGTATTAAAGTAGTAGATCTTTTAGCTCCTTATCGCCGTGGAGGAAAAATCGGATTATTCGGCGGAGCTGGAGTAGGTAAAACAGTACTGATCATGGAATTGATCAACAACATTGCTAAAGCTCATGGAGGCGTATCCGTATTTGGTGGAGTAGGGGAACGTACTCGTGAAGGAAATGATCTCTATATTGAAATGAAAGAATCCGGGGTGATTAATGAGAAAAATCTTTCCGAATCAAAAGTGGCTCTAGTCTATGGTCAAATGAATGAACCCCCGGGAGCTCGTATGAGAGTTGGTTTAACTGCCCTAACTATGGCGGAATATTTCCGAGATGTTAATAAACAAGATGTGCTTTTATTCATCGACAATATCTTTCGTTTCGTCCAAGCAGGATCAGAGGTATCTGCTTTGTTAGGTAGAATGCCTTCCGCGGTTGGTTATCAACCGACTCTTAGTACAGAAATGGGTACTTTGCAAGAAAGAATTACTTCTACGAAAAAAGGAGCTATAACTTCAATCCAAGCAGTTTATGTACCTGCGGATGATTTGACAGACCCTGCTCCTGCTACAACATTTGCACATTTAGATGCTACTACTGTACTATCAAGACCATTAGCTGCCAAAGGTATTTATCCAGCAGTGAGTCCCTTAGATTCAACATCAACTATGTTACAACCAAAAATTGTTGGCAATGAACATTATGAAACTGCGCAAAGAGTTAAGCAAACTTCACAACGTTACAAAGAACTTCAGGACATTATAGCGATTCTTGGATTGGATGAGTTATCCGAGGAGGATCGTTTAACTGTAGCAAGAGCACGAAAAATTGAGCGTTTCTTATCACAACCCTTCTTTGTGGCAGAAGTCTTTACTGGTTCTCCAGGAAAATATGTTGGTCTTGCAGAAACTATTAGAGGGTTTCAACTAATTCTATCTGGAGAATTAGACGCTTTGCCCGAGCAAGCTTTTTATTTGGTGGGTAACATTGATGAAGCTACCGCGAAAGCTATAAATTTAGAAGTGAAGTAGAGAGCAATTCAAAGAAATGACCTTAAAACTTTGTGTACTGACTCCTAATCGAATTATTTTGGATTCAGAAGTAAAAGAAATCATTTTATCCACAAATAGTGGTCAAATTGGTGTATTACCAAATCACGCTCCTATTGCCACAGCTGTTGATATAGGTCTTTTGAGAATACGACTGAACGACCAATGGCTAGGGGTGGCTCTAATGGGCGGTTTTGCTAGAATTGGCAATGATGAAATCATCATTTTAGGAAATGATGGTGAAATAAGTACTGACATTAATCCGCAAGAAGCTCAAGAAGCTCTTGAAATAGCTGAAGCTACCTTAAGGAAGGCTAAGGGTAAGAGACAAGTGATTGAAGCAAATCTAGCTCTTAGACGAGCTAGGACACGAGTAGAGGCTGTTAATGTTATCTCTTAAACATTGGATTTTGTAATCACTACAAAAAATCCAAATCAGTTTTATCAAAGTTTTTTTGATACTGTGTTCTTCTAATTGAAGACAATCAGTTTGAATGATATACAAACAAGGAAAAAAGAAGGTTAAGCAGAAAAACTTATTAGATACCAGGGTCAATGCAACGGTATCTAATAAGTTCTACCTACTATTGGATTTGAACCAATGACTCCCGCCGTATGAAAGCGATACTCTAACCACTGAGTTAAGTAGGTAATTGAAAACCAAAAAATAAAATTGACCCCTTCTCAAATTATATATAGAATATGCTTTCTAAGCAATACCAATCTATTTCAAGACCAATCTATTCATAAGAAATAAGTCAAAGACCTTTCTTATGGATTAGGAAATATCTATCTTGACAAGAGATCTTTTTTATGTTAAGATGTTTCGGACAAGGGCTATAGCTCAGTTGGTAGAGCACCTCGTTTACACGTGCGCCAATGTTTTTCAAAGAAGCTGTTTATGCAATAAACATGAATCAGTCTGATTCAAAAATCAATGTCTTACTCCATAGATCCATAGATTGGAAAAAGGGGGGAACAATAGCCTGACAAATAATCGGTTCAGCACGATTTTGATGTGATTCTCGATACAAAATCCAATAAAACCCGTCCTTGATTTGCTAGTTGATAAGGTGAATAGCAATCGATTCAATGCTAGGCATAATGAGTATGTATAAGGGCCTCAAGAAACCTCTTTTCGTCCTATGAGACTTTAAGGTGTATAAAGTCTCATATTTCACTCTTACAGTGGAACGATAGAGATTCTCTCATCATCTAGATGAACCTAGGCCGAAGGCAGACCTAAGTCAAGGTAACCCTTCTTTGAAACACTTTGGTATTGCTCCTAGATGCAGGATACTAATAATGAATCAGAGCACATGGAACCATTTCTTTATTTTCATTTTTCCTGGAAAGAAAAAATATGGTGGATTAACTGATTTTCTTTCAGTTAATGAAAGAGCCCAATGCAACAAAATGCGTGTTGGGTCTTTGAAACAGTTTGAATCATTTCGATAATAAATTCAGTTTAATCTGTTTTACCGAGAAGGTCTACGGTTCGAGTCCGTATAGCCCTAATCCATTTCATTTTTGAAGACTTTTTTTAGCTTTTATTTTTTCATTCACTTAAGTACTTGTTTTTTATAGGTTGCGTTGGTTAGTCCATCATTTCATTTATCAAAATGAAAGTTACAAGATGTCCTATGATGGAAACATATAGGACACAGGAAAATCAAAACATTGAATCATTTTAATGCAACTAATTAATTTAGTGTAAAATCTAGTACAAGAAAGAGAAAATCTCATCTTTGAATCCGTATTCGAAATGATAATTGTATATATATACAATTATCATAGTATAATAATTGATATATGGTGAATATATCAATATATATTCTTTTTTCCATATATTCATCTATTCTATGAATAGAATAGAAGAAAGGATATTTCTATTCAAAAATACTTCAAATAGAATATGCTAAAAATCCATAGATATTTCTTTTTCTATGCAAGAAAAAGATTAAGAAATAATTTTATTATTTCATGGATTTATAGGAATATGAAATACGTTAATTATATTAACGTGGATGTATTTCATCGTATTCTTTTTTATTTCTTATCTCTTATTCCATAAGAGATAGAACTTTTTTTTCGAAAAAAAAGAGAAGGTGAAACCAAATAATGGGAGAAACCTTCTTCTGTTTAAGAAGGTTTTATGTTTCCACTATATCGAATTAGAATGGAAGCTAAAAAGAAACAAGTATTCCTTGAATGAAATAGAATCTTTAAACAAGACATGTCACAAAGTCAATTCGATTTGTTTTGTTTGATCAAAATCGATTCTTGTCTCACTTCAGAAAAGAAGTTCTGGTTGAATTAACAACCGCAGTTCGAATCAAATAATTAAGCATATCTCCATTTTATACGAAGGAGCCCTTTTATGTTTCTGCTTCATGAATATGATATTTTCTGGGCATTTCTGATAATATCAAGCCTTGTTCCGATTTTAGCATTTTGGATTTCAGGAGTTTTAGCCCCGGTTCGTGAAGGACCAGAGAAGCTTTCAAGTTATGAATCAGGTATAGAACCTATGGGGGATGCTTGGTTACAATTCCGAATTCGTTATTACATGTTTGCTCTTGTTTTTGTTGTTTTTGATGTTGAAACAGTCTTTCTTTATCCATGGGCAATGAGCTTCGATGTATTAGGTGTATCTGTATTTATCGAAGCTTTTATTTTCGTGCTTATCCTAATTGGTGGTTCAGTTTATGCATGGCGAAAAGGAGCATTAGAATGGTCTTAACTAAATATTCAGAAAAAAGAAAAAAAAAGCAAAGAGAGAATTCCATTAAGACAGTTATGAATTTGATTGAGTTTCCGCTACTTGACCAAACAACCACCCATTCTGTTATTTCAACTACATCAAATGATCTTTCAAATTGGTCAAGACTCTGCAGTTTATGGCCTCTTTTATATGGTACTAGTTGTTGTTTCATTGAATTTGCTTCATTAATAGGTTCACGATTTGATTTTGATCGTTATGGATTGGTACCAAGATCAAGTCCTAGGCAAGCGGACCTAATTCTAACAGCCGGCACTGTAACAATGAAAATGGCTCCTTCTTTAGTACGATTACATGAACAAATGCCTGAACCAAAATATGTCATTGCTATGGGAGCTTGTACTATTACTGGGGGAATGTTCAGTACTGATTCTTATAGTACGGTTCGGGGAGTCGACAAGCTAATTCCTGTAGATGTTTATTTACCGGGATGTCCGCCTAAACCAGAGGCAGTTATAGATGCTATAACAAAACTTCGTAAAAAGATATCCCGAGAAATTATGGAAGACAGAACTAGATCTCAAGAAGAAAATCGATGTTTTACTACGGATCATAAATTTCATGTTCAACGCAGTACTCATACTGGAAATTATGATCAAAGATTGATTTATCAATCACAAGATACTTCAAAGATATCCTCTAAAACGTTTTTGAGATCTAAAGATTCAGTATCTTCCTACGAATTACTTAATTAAATAGGGTTTTTTTGCAGAATAAGAAAGAGCAAGTAAACCTTTCCTCACAATTTTATGGTGAAATACTTATAAAAATGGGAGAGAGATCAATAGAATGGAGAATGATCATTTGCAAAATTATTTATCTGATTGGCTGGTCAAGTATGAGCTGGTTCATAGATCTTTAGGCTTTGATTCTCGAGGAATAGAAACCTTACAAATCAAAGTCGAGGATTGGGACTCTATTGCTGTCATTTTATATGTATATGGTTACAATTATTTACGTTCTCAGTGTGTTTATGATGTAGCACCAGGCGGATTTTTAGGTAGCGTATATCATCTTACAAAAATACAATACGGTACATATAATCCAGAAGAGGTATGTATCAAAGTATTTGTACCTAGGAAAAATCCTAGAATTCCGTCTGTTTTCTGGATTTGGAGAAGTGCTGATTTTCAAGAACGCGAATCTTATGATATGTTGGGAATCTCTTATGAGAATCATCCACGCCTTAAACGTATCTTAATGCCTGAAAGTTGGATAGGCTGGCCCTTGCGTAAGGACTATATTACTCCAAATTTCTATGAAATACAAGATGCCCGCTGAATGATAAGAAACAAATGTCACTTATATAACACGACTTCCAATTTCATTATTTGAGTCAATGAATATTTTGACGTTGTTTAGATGAAGCAAACAGAATAACTGCAGTATATTCGGATCATGGATTCAAAGTTTTTCGATTCTTTTATTTGGAGGAGAAGTAGAATATTCATGTATTTTCTATCAGCTTAAGATTTTCGAATTGCACCCCAGAAAGTAAGGTAAGCAAAAAAGAAATAGAATAAATAGAAAAAAATCAATACGAAATTCAGAAATAAAAAGGAATCCAATTTGGATTCTGTTTCAAATGCATTCTGTCTATCTATTCTTATCCTCTAACTCTTTATTTTAAAAGTCTTTTTTTGAATTTCGATAATCAAAAAAGAGCATAGCCTGATTCATTCTATGCTTTTCCATAAGCATAGAAATTTTTTTGATTTCTATCTTGCAAAAAAGATGTTTGGATTTCTTTACAGAAATCCATGAATACACATTTTATTCTATTTTTCAATTTATATACCAATCTATATAGAGAAATTTTTTTGATCCCAATATTTTTTCGTTTTGCCAAGAACCAGATTTGAACTGGTGACACGAGGATTTTCAGTCCTCTGCTCTACCAACTGAGCTATCCTGACCATTTGTTTTGGATCACCCGAGTAGAATACTCGTATCTATGCTCTTGTAGCTACATCAATTAGCTAAATTGAACTAAAATAACAATTTATTTCAAAAAATTGAATAGTCAATGGTAAGATAATGATATGATTGGTAATCATTTCGTTATAGAGATTCCTTACTTTTATTTTATTATTAAAATAATAATAATAATAATATTTTTTTTTCAGATCTACTTTCGAAATGAAAAAGTTGAATAAATTCAGAAAGGGTGGGAAAGTATATTTCTTCTTTTTTCTATTTTTTAGAAAAAAAATAGAAAAAATATTTAGGAAACCGAATGGGCTTTTTATTGGGGATAGAGGGACTTGAACCCTCATGATTCAAAAAATCGACGGATTTTCCTCTTACTATAAATTTCATTGTTGTCGATATTGACATGTAGAATGGACTCTCTCTTTATTCTCGTTTGATTTATCATCATTTTTTCATTTGAAAAAATCGAAAAAACTCTA
>JAMFTS010005285.1:0-27935 GCA_028095005.1 Rhynchospora pubera | reverse complement strand
AATTAACAGCAGGGGCTTGCGCCTGCTGGAAGGAAAGGACCTACACACAAACAATCAACTCTTGAGGTCCCTAGGGTCGCATTGCTATCTTTCGTTCGTAAAACGGGTAGTGGTGTTCGAATTCTAGGGGACTCAAGGGGTATCTGATCCGCATTTTCTTCGCCCCATAGAAGGCTATCTGATCTTCCGTGGTTGGACTGAAAAAGTGCGAGACACCCTCAAAGAAAGCCTTTGATGCCTTCAATCCGAGCCGTGCAGCACAATAACTCCTGAAATGTGCAAACACACAACTAACTGTTGAGAGCGCTGCGTAAACTCCAACAAGAACTTCACTTCTAATGTGACTCAATTGGACCACGATTGCAAGCCAATATGTGGACATGCTTTGCATAGCCACAAATAAAACTTGTGCCGAAATTAAAAACACTAAAAGATAGTTTCCGGTCGAGACTGATAAGTAGTCTTTGTAGGGCTTCCAACCAAGGTCACCAATCTCCTTCTCTTCTTCTTCTTCCGTGAGTTTTGTCGTTGCAACTTTTGTGGCTTTCATTGCTATGGATATATCTTCTTCGGTGTGTTGTTCTGTAGAAGGCTGATGTTTGCACTCAACATGGGTATCAAGTTCTTGTTTTCCATTGGCAATGTTGGCCAGGTTGCTACCTTCCAAAACTGTGATCGATGAATGGTGTGCATTCACGAGCTTTTCAAGCAACGTGCCATCTTTAAGGAGTTAGTTGTAGGTTCCTTGTTGTGTTATTCGGCCATGTTCCATAACCTGTGGAAAAAGCTCATTAACTTATTAATTTAATATGCAACAGCAAGTAATAAAACATAGATACATTATGGCTTCTAAAAATTCTATTAGATTATTAACAGTAAGCTACTCTGTTTTAATCCTAAGGATTTAAAATATACAACTTTTTTTCATACATTTTTTTTTACTAAAGTATATATGGTATATCCATATTTTTGTTGGAAACACTATTGATCCACGTTCTACAGGACTATATATGGAATTAGGAAAAACTTTTCTGGGAACTAGAACATAATTGGACTTGCAAAAATTTGAGGACCTAATGCAGAATTGCAGATCCAAGTTGTAACAAGTGAAACATTTTTTTTTATCAGATGAAATATTATACGGGGCCGTTTGGATCGCTTAGGAATAGGAGGATTTTCTATTCCTAGGCATAAAGTATTGAAAAGTGTGTAATTTTGTGAATAATTTGGATTGTTTATAATAAATTTATGCTAAGGAATAGGAAATTTCTCCTATTCCCATATGATCCAAACAGCCCATTAGTACTTACCAATATGGTATCTACTCCCGCCAAAAACTCTACTTGATGCGTAACAAGAATGACAGTCTTCTTTCCAAGAGCACCCATCACACAATCCTGTATTATGTGGGAGCCCTTTTCAGTTATCACAAGCAATAACATAGAATTGCAATATCAGCTAATTCGTACTGGTCATATTTCCGTCAAAGTTTGCCCATTTTGGACGTTATGAGAAATAACCACCGAAAATAATTGCTCACACCACAGCATAGCCTATGATTTGTCTTCAGTTCTGATGAATTTACTATGCTATGAAAAAAGCAAATCCAGTGTTTCCAGACCTAAGGTAGGAACCCAATGCCCTTCAAAATCATTCAATTTCATTAGCATAAAAGGTATCCCAATTGAAAAATGTGGTACCAAAAATTCGATTTTTAATGAACTTACATAGAAGAGAGTTGCAGCTGTGTGAGCATCAACTTCACTAAAAGGATCATCTACAAGATAAACATCAGCATCATTGTACACGGCTCGTGCGAGTTGTATCCTCTGTTTCTGACCACCGCTCATGTTCAGCCCTCTTTGGCCTATCTCAGTTGCCTCGCCGTTTTCAAAATTCTCTATGTCCTTATCCAAAGCACATGCCTTCACCGCCTTTTCGTACCTCCCCTCATCGAAAGGCTTCCCAAAAATAATTTTTTCACGTATAGTACCTCTTTGTATCCATGCGGTTTGTGAAACATAAGCGACTGAGCCATACACCTCGACCTATTTCCAAGGATATGAATAAAGTCTCAATATTTAAAATTAACTATATTTGTTGGAAAAATGAACATGATTTGTAAAGACAAGGCACTGTTTGTCAAGTAGGACATCCACAAAATTGACACACTGTAACAGACTGTTATTTAGTTCTGAGGATATGCAATCAGAATCTTGCCACTTGAATACAACATGTCCATATTGAACTTTTAAGAGAGCATGTAAAAAATCTTGAATCAATAAGAATGTTCAGTATGATTGACCTAACAATGTACTGCGGATGATATGGTTAAGTTGGATGTTGGTAGCCTGTTGCAGCACTGGCTACCATTAGTGGCACTACCTAGTACTGGTATGATGTACCGTTTCGTTTTGCATTACTTATAAGAGCATTTTTAAAAACCAATTCAATATAGCTAAATTGAAATGAAATGAACTTACTGAACCATTAATTTTTGGTATCTCTCCAAGCAAAGCATATAACAGAGAAGATTTACCAGCACCAACAGGCCTGCAAATTGCCAACTTCTCCCCTCCTTTTACTTCCAAACTAACATACCTCAGAGTTAAAGGTCCACCAATTGGGTCCCAACTGAACTCCCCACCCTGTACTTTCACATCCCAACCCAAATCTTTCTGGCATTCTCTCTTCACATCCTCTTCTCTAATCTCATCTTCCGATAAAAATACCTGAATTCGATCCAAAGAAATCTTGACCTGAATCATCTTTGTCAGGATTTCTGGTAAATACCATACTGGTTCAGCCATGATACCCAAGGTTCCGAGCACTGTGAAGATGGTACTTGCATTCAATGGAGCACTTCCTGTAATTGCAGCTCCAGCAAACATCACTGCCGACACAATAGTCGGGGACATCCAGTACAAGGCTGTACTGTATGCCTTTTTTAGTTGGGTCTCACCTAGCCATTTAAATTCAATGCCTCTTAAAGAACCAATAATTCTTTGAAACCTCTCCTCCCATGATTGCAACTTTATAATCTTCATGTTATTCAAGGCCTCAGAAGTAGCTCTCAGTCTCTCATGAATTTGGACTGGTATTTTTGCAGTATATTAGCAAATGGTAGATTTAGAACACCAAATATGACAAGAGGTACCAGACCAGGAATAGCGCCAATTCCAAGGGACCAAAAGAGAATTATTACAGAAAGGAGGAGAAAATTTATAGGCCATGAAAGTAAATTGGTATTTTTGTGAAACAATAGCGTTAGAGAAAGGAAATTGGTATTTTTGTGAAACAATAGCGTTAGAGAGCAAAGGAGGAGAAAATTTATAGGCCATGAAAGTAACTCAAATATTTCTAGTTTGTGATGAGCAACTAGAACTTCCACATTGTGTGCTGAAATAAGCAGTGAAAAAGATATCCACCAACATATCGAAATGGTTTTTGTCCATTTGTTTCTTTGGAAATTCAAAGAAACTGCCAAAAGAATCCAATTTACTCCCCTAAAAAACCAAGTAGTTAACTCCAATTGTTGTTACTTCCCTCTGAATTGACTAAATAGAGCTGATACAACATATCCTACTCCAGTTGCAGCGCAACAGAGTGAAACTGAAATAAAGAACCAGTTCCTGTGCTTTCTTTGGTTTGCACTGTTCTCTTTGGAAAGAGATACTAGTAGACTTAATAAATACGCCACAAAGGAAAATGCATTGAGGATGTCTATCAAACTCATTTGAATGCTTGGAGGGGCAACTATAAAATCTCCTCTACAAAGTTGAGATACCAAACCTAAGATTTGAAATAAATAAATAAGTAATTATAGAATGAACAAAAATTTGACGCAAAAATCAACCATGGCAATGCTTCTCTTTTCTGAATATGTGTTGTGAAGAAAAAAGAAAAGCAAGTACTCTTAAGTAGTACCTAGAGAATCCATGGTGACCCGGTTCCAACTCTCCTATAACAAGCTCTCGCTCAAGTGTTTCACTGAAATAGTGCTATATATGGCACGCCTGAATAGAACTTCTACGAGGAACAAAATTCATGGCACGAAAATCCTGCTGGGGCCGTTTGGATCGCTTAGGAATTTGGAGAATTTAGAAAATTTTTTATTTCTAGGCATAAATTTATTGAAAAGTGTGTAAATTTGTAAAGAGTTTGGATTGTTTATAATAAATTTATGCTAGGAAAATGAAATTTTCCAAATTCTCCAAGAAATCTAAACAGCCCCGTTAAAAACTAAGATTATAATTTGATTGAATCAGAGCCTTGGACATAATTGGAGGCTGCTTTGGTTTGGTTCTTAACTTCTTATCATATTTTGGAAACTTCTTTGCTGCCTACATGGACTTGAAGTGATCACGTGCATAGTAGGGTCAAAATTACTTGGGTAAAGTCAAGAGTCCGAACTTCGAGTTTCAGAATTGTAACCCGTTCAGAAACAATTAAACATGTCCAAAGGTTTAAATAGCGGATAGCGGACTCGTAGCGGACATGCTAATATCATAGCGGATAGCGGGTATTTAGCGGCCGCTATCGGACCATAGCGGATTTACACACACAAGTGTATTTCGAAGGTCTAGTTTAGTCTAAAATAAAAAATTAAAATAATTTCAAGCAACTAATTAACACTAATTAAAATTATATTTATTTTCTATGCATATTTGACCATTAAATTTTAAGAATTTGAAAATGTTCAAAACATAAAAATTGTGACCAATTTTGTAAACTTTCCATAGAATTTTGAATCATGTCAATCGGAGTTCGTATGCGAAAGTTATGTCCAAAATACTACTGCTATATCAACAAATTATAAACTGCACCACTATTTCCGCTATTATACCGCTATATTACCCGCTATTTTTCGCTATTTCACCGCTATACCCCGCTATTTCCCGCTATAGGTCGCGTTATCGGACAGGCCGCTAAATCTGTAGCGTTGTAGCGGTGTACCAAATAGCACCGCTATAGCGTCGTTATTACGGCCGCTACGGCCGCTATTTAAACCTATGAACATGTCATATTAATTGCGCGTACTCTCAATTTATTATATCATAAATATCGAGACATTGGGTTTTGCGATCTCTCTCTCTTCACTAACTGCGCACTCTATATATATTGTAAATTTGTAATAAAGATATTGGGGCATTTTGTCGCACCTGATTGCGTTACTGTCCTGTAAAAAATGAAGTAGACGGATTATACACTTTTTATTTTATTTTAGGGAAAATTGGATATAACCCCCTCAAATCTTCTTTAATTGGATATAACCCCCTCCAATCTTTAAATTTGGATATAACCCCTCTAATCTCGTTTATTAAGGATATAACACCTTTTGAATAATTTAAATCATATTTTAATTTAAAAATAATGAATTTGACCAATATACCCCCACCTCTTCATGTGTTGCTACCCAGAATTTCTTTCTTCCAACTAGCGCATTAAACAAATGGAAACAAATTTCTAATTTTTTCTTTCCAAATAACTAGATTATTCTCCTTTAAATTTTGATATAGGTTCGTTCCTATTGAGATTTCAATTGAAAATGTTAGGCTAGTATATTACCATTAGGATCACTTTATCTTGGTCCTTTTTGTTTTTCTATTCCGACCCGTGTATTTTTTTTAGCAATAAAGAAGGTTAATTAGGCAGATTCATGGCGCGACTATCGAAAATGACAAATTAAATCAGAATGAATTATGATATGCTTCCTTTTTTATAAGCACCAAAGGGAAGATGAAAAGTCCAGGAGTCGACTTGAGGTGGAGAATAGATAGGGGTATATTGGTCAAAAATTATTATTTTTACTTAAAGTGTGATTTAAATCAATCAGAAGGTGTTATATCCTATAAAAATAAGATTAGAGGGGGCTATATCCAAATTTAAAGATTGAAGGGGGTTATATCCAATTAGAGATGATTTGAGGGGGTTATATCCAATTTTTCCTTTATTTTATTGACGATGTGTACACCTGTCAAATGTTGAAACAGAACGCGGAACATATCTGTTCCGTTTCCGTTCCGTTCGAGTCAACGAAACTGAAATTTATTTCGTTTAATGTTCCGTCCTTCATTTACCATTGATTTCAGCAGAATTTCATTTTTCGTTTCAGTAATGTTTATAAATTTCAGTTCCGTTTTCAGAAACGAAATTGAAATCTCTTTCGTTTAACGTTTGGACAGAACGGAACGGAACAACGTTTGTAAACGTTAGTATTGACATGCCTGTGGTTCCTCAAATCACCCAAATCTTGGATAATTAATGTGTCATGTAATGAACCTGTTTGTAGGTTAAAAAATAATAATAACAAGGGATAAGGATGAACGAAACATTGTATCTATAGTATAATATAATATATAATATATAATATATAATATATAATATATAATATATAATATATATAATATAATCTGCGTGGCTTTTTGCCCGGATTTTAAAGCTATTTCTCCGATGCGTCAATCTTACCGTTCCTCCATTATTAACAACAAAATCTGATCGTTCGATTACTTCCAGTGATTTTCTTCAAGTTTTTCTGACACGACTCTATAACTCTTTGTGTAGCAAGTCATATTAGTCTTTTCTGTTGACCCGTTATATTTATTGTGTACCTCTTTCTACTCCTTCCTTTCTGTATGCTCCTCTCTTCCTCCTGTCTCTCTCAAACACTACACTTTTCTCCGCTCAGGCGGCGAATAACCACCCGCCCCTCTCTGTCTCTCACACGACCCTTTTCTCCGCCCAGGCAAGTAACCACCCGCCCCTCTCACCTCCGCTTCTTCCCGCCTTCTATCTCTTCTCTGCTGAACCGATGAAACCCGTGAATAAATCCTTGCTCCGATTGAGCCGCGCCATGACAAGTTGAGCCAATGAAACCCGTGAATAAATCCTTGAAATGATAATAATGATGTAGATGACAATTTCTAGGGTTTTCGTCGAACTCTCCTTCTCAAGTCACGGTAGCAATGATTGATCAGGTGAATGTAAAGTTATTCTAATCATTATGTTTTTCTATCTGTAACAAATCTATTTGGATCTCATTGATTGTCTCTTAATTTTAATTTCCCTCCATTCTTTTGCTAAAACTTTGTGTATTTTCTTTTTAATATCTATGCATTTGAATCACAATTGTTGTCCACCATCTTCAATTTAGATTCATGGATTTGAAAAATTAATGATGTATGAGATAAGTACGACATGCAAATTTTGTTTAAATTAATTTATTTATTTTCATTTCTAAGACTGATTCATATATCGTATGACAAGTTGGAGGCAATTTGGGCTAAATGACAAGAGCATTGATGCACATTTTGAAACTTGACCTAAATCTACCTAATTGATTTTGGAAAATCCAAAATTATTGTAACTGGTACAATATACGCAATTATATTTTGATATTCAATTAAATGGGGATTCATGTGAAAGATTTGTGCATTTAGTACGAAAACAAAGATACACATAGGTGAATTTTAGGATAAAGATTTAAATCTTACATATTGATCTTTCGCATTAATAAGACAATTAGTCACATAATAAGAAAATTTTCGTTCTCTGGTACAATATAGAGAATTGGTGAAAAGCGAGGTACAATGAATTTCTTACTGGTACATTAATAACACAATTAGCCGCATAATAAATTTTTGTGAATTTCGAAATTTTTCTCTAATAAACAAAGAAACAAAGTGAGTTTCTTACTGGTACAATATATCACAAATCTTCATGTAATTATCACAAACAAAGAAACAAAGTGAGTTTCTTACTGGTACAATATATCACAAATATCCATGGCGCAATTGCCCTACATGTAATTAAGAGTCTAAACTGTACTTATTACGCATTAAGATTTTTTGCAAATTTGTGACCTTGTGCTTCGACTAGTTTCTTTCCAGACTTCTCGTGCTTCTTCAAATGATACTTTTTTCTCACATTTTTTTCTTTGGGAAGCAAAATGGGGGTCAAGCCCCCATCTTTTTATTTTTTTCTTGCATTTAAAAATTAAATTATAGTTTCTTCGATTGCTGAGCCTCGCATACAATTAGACCAGTATTCTTGCACAAGCTTTGAAAAGGCAGAGTTCTTCCTCTCCATTAGTCTAGACGGCTTGTCATACTCCTCAAGTTTACCTACGTAAAAGAAAAAACGAATTTGTGACAGTAGATTCATGAATGACTCACGTTATGACTTGCTAGTTGCTACTTGCTAGTTCCTTGCTGATCAAAATATAACATGTAACTTGCTGTAGTGCTTTTGGTATAGGACTACAGTGCCAAAAAGCAATAAAATGGAAACAAACATAGAAATCCGACACCATTTTCACCGAAAGTATCTATGAGCAACCATTACGTAGATGATCAAATCAATGCCCAACTGGGCCTATTTCTAGCCAACCGTTTTTACTTTAACAACTTCTAATTTTCTGCTTATCGCTTAACGGACTTCACCGCTTGTCCACAAGCACACATAAACAATACTAAATTTAATCCAAATTTTTTGAAGTGGTTGCTAACCTGGCAAGTAAGTGTGTCAACATTTGACACCCGAGGAGCTACTGGTACTGGGTTTTGTTACCAGATGATCACTCAAAAGCAGATTACTTTTAATTTCTAACAAATTCACTGCACACTACAACTGTCAGGCACAACAGGAAACTGCGCAACAAATTAAAGGGCCCCAAATTAAAATGTACTATAACATCCAAGTGAAACTTACCATATGAGAGAACCAAAACCATGTCGCTATCAGTGACAGTTGGCACTCGGTGTGCAATCGTAATGATAGTACAGCTGGCAAACTCACGCTTGATTACTTTCTGCAGCACTGCGTCGGTGGCAGAGTCGATGGAGGCGGTGGCCTCATCCAGGACCAAGATTTTGTTCTTCCTCAAGAGAACCCGGCCAAGACAGAACAACTGCCGCTGGCCTGCACTCCAGTTCTCACCATCATCACTCACTGCCACGTATAGAGAAACTTATGATTGCTTTTATTTATCTCTCCTTGTGATTGGATTATAATTTGATTTGTATATGTTGTGGACGGGGGCTTCAACTTAGAATGGATTAGTAATTGCTAATCTTCTGAATAAAATTCAACGTTTGAATACTAATTTTTTTACAAAATAATACCAGGTGAATCAAGAAGAGTAGGTAGGGAACTAATGGTGCTCTTTAGTTGGCACTTCTCCAAAACCTGAAATTGGTGAAATTGTTGCTATTATAACTTTTTAGAAAGAAAAATCACTACCTTCCATACCAGTTACATCCATCCAAGGGATAATTTTAGTTGTCTTTTTTTGTTATTCATTTCGTTAATGTTGACTCAATTTTCATTTTTAAACTGATCGTTCATTATATTTTGATTTTTCAGTTTCAATTTTCCAGTCCAGAACCAGTATTGGATATAGGCCAGGTTTTACTTCAATACCACCCTGTACTGATGCAATGACATTGGAATATTTCTTGTATATAAAATTTGTGTAATATAAATTTGCTAATTGATTTCAAAGCAAAAATACTGTAACCAAACCTCCCAAATCTCATGATCAGAATGCAAACCAAGGGGGTCTAAGTTGGTGCGTACGGTGCCTCTAAAAAGGGTAGGCTCTTGTGGGATTATACTCAATTTAGTCCTCAAATCTTTCAATCCAATTGAACATATATCAAGGTTATCTATACGAATTTTTCCTCCAGCAGGATCAACAAGGCGAAACAAAGAACTAATCAGTGTTGACTTGCCGCTGCCAGTTCGTCCCACAACCCCGACCTTGTCTCGTGCTCTAAAGGTGCAAGTAATCCCTTTGAGCACAAAAGGAGCATTCGGTCGGTATTTGACCTGGTCATTTGATGGGTACATGAAAAGTCAATAACTAACTCGTAAGACCTAGCAAACTTACTGTCTCAGTTTGTCTTCTTGTCTATGTGTATGCTCTGACATGTTGCTGGGATATTCTAGTAATTAACGTGAATACTGTTACATGTTCTTACCAAATTGAAGATGAAGTTTAATTTCATGTAGTTTCTAATACTAATTAAACCTCAAATATGCACTAGAGAAGCCCAGAAAGTTTAATAAGCCGCTACTAGCACCAAGATTGTTTTTATATCATACTGAGTTACTGACAGATAAATTAACTTTGTCTGATACAATAGAAAAATTAAAGATCCAATGCAAAATTCAGTGTGTGGCCTCAGACAAATGGCGGGAATGGAAATTTCAAATTAGTTTTGATATGTGAAATTGCTCGAAATGAAAATATATTCATGTTCATTGAAATTATTACCATCAGATTTTGCAATTCTATGTTTCCTTGAGATGGCCAAGAGGGAGAAGGTCTACGTGCTTGAATCACAGCGGGAGGCTCTGGTGGGATGTGCATGTACTGTTTAATTCTCTCAACAGAGATTATATAGTGCTCCAAACTTGAGTAGTATCTTGTCAGGAAAACTTGTGCTGATGTTAGGGTCAAAGAATATGAGAGGCACAGACCCATAAACCCTACATCAAATCAACAATTCAAGTAATATACAAAAAGAAAAGCTGCCATATCTACGTAATGTGTTGATGTAAGTATGGATTGTGATAGATAATGGGTTGGATTTTCTCAACATTTCAATTACAGATGCAACCCACACAAGTGCTCGTTGTATTAGAATGGGCACTCCATAATAGTAAATATTAGTTGTATTATTTGTATACTTTTCACAAAAGCATGATTATTAACTGTTATATGATGCCAATATCATGTTTGTTGGTACCTGGTGCAATGCTGCCATGAGGAACAAAAATCAGAAACAATGATGAGGTAATTATGGTGATGCTTTGGAGCATCTCTACTCTGAGCAGAACCCACTCAAGAGAGGCTATGGTGTGAAAAAAGAGAGATGCATCTTGATCAATCAATCCAAGACTCGTTCTGACAAATCTTTCAGTGGCCCCAAAAGCACGGATGGTTACAACCCCAAGCATTGATTCAGATGCATAGTTCATTACTGGTGCTTTGGTTGTTCCGTTGATTCGTACCAGCTCTCTTGCTGATGCCACATAGTACCTCTTTGTAAGTAGTAATGTGGTTTTTCTTGTCAGCAATTAGTTCAATGTATCAGAATATTTTATCAGAAAAATATACTGACATATAAATTAATTAAAATTGGAATCTCACCTGGATATATATCAAAACGATTAGAACTGGAATTGCAATGATCAAGACTTGCCAAGTTACCATAGACATGATCATGATTATCACAGCTACCTCAATAGAACCAGTCACAAGAAAAGCTATGCTATATGGTATGTCAAAATCCAATACACTCAAATCTGAAGATGCCTGAACATACATATAATCAAAATCAGTTTTCAGCTCCATGATACTGCTGCAGAAATATCGCACAATATTATCAACAAAATGTCTTATATCTAATTTTGTTCAGGCTCAAGCACTATGGAGAATAGAGTGTGAAGGTTAAATATGAAGAATCATACCCTTGTTAAGATCCTGCCAACAGGAGTTGAATCAAAAAATACCATTGGAGCTTCGAAAACAGAGTCCATAAATCCCTCAAAGAAAGCTTTCGATGCATTCAATCCAAGCCGTGCGGCAAAATAACTCCTGAAATATGCAAACACACAACTAGACGTAGAGAGTGCTGCATATACTCCAACTACAACTCCACTACTAATGTGACTCAACTGGACCACAATTGCAAGCCAATATGTAGACATGCTTTGCATAGCCGCAAACAAAACTTGTGCCGAAATTAAAAACAGTAAAAGAGAGTTTCCTTTAGAGACCAATAAGTAGTCTTTGTAGGGTTTCCAACCGAGGTCACCAATTTCTTTCTCTTCGTCTTCTGTGAGTCGTGTCAATGCATTTTTTGTTGTTTTTGTTGCTGTGGTTATCTCACCTTGGCTGTGTTGTTCTGTAGTATATTGATGTCTGTGATCACCATCATCATCCGGTTTCGCACTGACAATATTTGCCTGCTTTCTACCTTCCAATACAATAATCGATGAACGGTGTGCATTCACTAGCTTTTCAAATGGTGTGCCATCTCCGAGAAGCTCACTGTAGGTTCCTTGTTGTGTTATTTGGCCATCTTCCATGACCTATGGAAGGGAATGAAAATGGAAGGTCTATTGAATTTGAACATACTTAAAGCCAATATAATAAAAGAGCAAATGGTGAAGAACACCTGAGAGGTTACAATATCAAAGGGTATGGCATGTAAGAAAACGTGGCTACGTTATGTCTTCTATAAAATTATGTTAGATTACCATTAAAGGGTACTCATGTTTAATTCTATGGATTTGGAATTTATAACCAGATTCATGAAATTCTTTTAGGAAATTATGTGGACTATATCCGTAGATGTGTTGGTAAATAAAATTAGTCCAAGTTCTGCAGAATCCGAAAAGAATTTGCTAGGAATTCAGTATACAATTGAACTTGCAAAGATAATCTAGGACCTAAAATGAAAATCTGAGTTTTACCAAGGGTTTACAAAGAGAAAATTAAGTTTTAGCAAATAAACTATCATTTATATATAATGCATAGCTACTTACAAAGATTATATCTACTTCCGCCAAAAACTCCACTTGATGTGTAACAAGAATTACAGTCTTCTTTCCAAGAGCACCCATCACACAATCCTGTATTACATTAGAACACTTTTCAATTATTGCAGACTAGAGATTATAATATCAAACAATTCGTACTGGTAATATTACCCATTTTGGGTTTTGAGGTACTTGAGAAGTAAAAAGCATAAATGGGTAAACAAATTTGTTCATTCTGCCACACTGTTCCCTTTGATTATTTTTTTCTTATAATGAATGATGATGTTATGAACCAATTGTTGTAAATCCAATGTTAACAGACCTAAAGTACAAGCTTAAAAACTTTCAAAATCGTTGAATTTACTTAGCATAAAAGTAGATTCAATTGAAAAATGCAATACAGGTATGCTCAATATTTATGAACTAACATAGAAGAGAGTTGCAGCTGTGTGAGCATCAACTGCACTAAAAGGATCATCTAAAAGATAAACATCTGCATCATTATACACAGCTCGTGCTAGTTGTATCCTCTGCTTCTGGCCCCCACTCATGTTCAGCCCTCTTTGGCCTATCTCAGTAGCATCCCCACTTTCTAAATTCTCTATGTCTTTATCCAAGGCACAAGCCTTCACTGCTTTTTCATACCGCTCCTCATCAAAAGACTTCCCAAAAAGAATGTTTTCACGTATAGTGCCACTTTGTATCCATGCTGTTTGTGAAACGTAAGCTACTGAACCATACACCTCAACCTGATGAAAAATAAACAAGTGGGTTACAACAAGAATATGCATATATACTATAATTTCTTTTCCATGGTCATGAATGAAATTTCAATAGTTACATTAACTAGATTTGTTGCAGAAAGAACGTGATTTGTAAAAGACAAGATATCATTTGCCAAGTTTTGACATCAACAAAATTCCCCGTACTGGTATGATTTATCTTTTATTGCATTTTTCATAAGAATAAGAGAATTAATTAAACTAAAGAAACAATATTAACTAAATTGAAATAAAATGAACATACTGAACCATTATGTTTCGGTATCTCTCCAAGCAAAGCATACAACAGAGAAGATTTACCAGCACCAACGGGCCCGCAAATCGCCACCTTCTCCCCTCTTCTCATTTCGAAACTAACATTCCTTAATGTCAAAGGTCCCCCAATTGGGCCCCAACTGAACTCCCCACCCTCAACTTTCACACCCCAATCCATTTTTTTCTGGCAATCTCTCTTCACATCCTCTTCTCTAAGCTCATCTTCCAATAGAAATACTTGAATTCGATCTAATGAAACCTTGACCTGAATCAATATTGTAATGGTTTCTGGTAAAAAACGCACGGGTTCAGACATGATACGCAATGTTGCCAGCACCGTGAAGATGGTACTTGCATTTAGCGGAGCGCTTCCTGTAACTGCAGCTCCAGCAAACATCACAGCTGATACAACAGTTGGGGACAGCCAGTACAAGGCTATACCATATGCTTTTTTCAGTTGGGTCTCACTTAGCCATTTAAATTCAATATCTCTCAAAGAACCAACAATTCTCCGAAACCTATCCTCCCATGATTGCAATTTTATGATCTTCATGTTATTCAAGGCCTCAGAAGTAGCCCTCAATCTCTCATCTTGTGCCACCATGAATTTGGACTGGTATCCTTGTAGTATTTTGGCAAATGGTAGGTTTAGAACACCAACTATAATAAGAGGGACCAGACCGGGAATAGCACCAAATCCAAGGGACCAAAAGAGAATTATTACAGAAAGGAGAAGTTGAAGTGGAGAACTCCAGGCCATGTGAAACCACCAAGGAAAATCTCCCAGTCTATATGCATCAACCGCTATATAGTTCACAATTTCTCCTGTTGCATGCCTTTTTCTACCGTTACTAGAAATTTTCAGTTGCTTTTGAAATATGCATGCAACAAGAGCAGACCTCATTTTCATACCACATCGCCTTGATTCAAAAAACCAATGCCTCTGTGACAGTGACTCAACAAGTTTCATACTGATCAAGCAAATGACAAGTAAAACGCCAATTTGAGTATTTCTCTCTTCTAAGTTGGAATAGTCAATAAATGCAAAAAGAAGAAGAGGAGATGCAGCAATGGATACGGTTTTTGAAAGTGCATAAAATCCAGTAAGTAGGAGGTCCCATTTGTAGCATTTGAACAATGCTCTAAATATGAGGTTTCTGCTGTTGGCATTGGATTTATCTTGGCTATAGGCCCGCCAAATAGTTAGAAATTTTTCAGATGCTTGTAAGGATGTATCTTCTGACTCTATCGGAGGGATGTCATCTAGGTTTAATGGTTTTGTTCGACCAAGTTTAAGCAAATGGTTAAGCCAGGAAAATGTCAATCGGCTAAATATCCCTGCTTGGTATAGGTTTGAATTTTTATGGGTCTCTACTAAAAGGGGTTCTGTTAAGGTATTGGCTGATGGAAATCGTTGGGAATTGGTATATTTTTTAAACGATAGATTTAGAGAGCAAATGAGAAGAAGAAAGTTTATAGGCCATGAAACTAATTCAAATATTTCTAGTTTGTGACTTGCAACTAGAACTTGCACATTATGTGCTGAAATAAGCAGCGAAAAAGATATCCACCAAAATATTGAAATGGTTTTTGTCCAGTTGTTTCTTTGGAAACTCAAGGAAATTGCTAAAAGAATCCAATTCACCCCCCGGAAAAACCAAATAACCAACTCCAATTGTGCTTCCATCCCTTCAAATAAACTTAATAAAGCTGAGACAACATATGCAACTCCAGTTGCAGCGCAACAGAGTGAAACTGAAATGAAGAACCAGTTATTGTGATTTCTTTGGTTTGCAATGTTCTCTTTGGCAAGAGATAATAGTAAACTTAAGATATAGGCAACAAGGAAGAATGCATTGAGGATATCTATCAGATTCCTCTGAATGCATTGAGAGGCAATATTGAATTCTCCTTCACAAAGTTGAGATACCCAACCTAAGATTCAAGATAATAAACAAATAATTACAGTATGAAAAGCAAATTCGACCCAAAAATCAATCCATGAAAATGTTTCTTTTTTTCAAAAAAAAAGAAATTAGTGTTTTTTTAGATAAAACTAGATAGAGGCTATCTAGCGGGATACAGAGGGAAAATAAAAGAAACAGAAAGAACTAAAAGAAAGAAGTAAGAAAAGAGTAGCCTCTTGCAAAAATTCCAAAAAACCTTGCGCTAACTAACATTTGAATAGAGGTTGTTAAATATACACTAGTAATATATGAACTAGTCGATTAGCACACACATCATGTTCGAATAGAGGTTGAAAATGTGTTGTTAAGAAAAAGGGAAAACAATTTGCATTACTAGAAAACAAAAATAGCATGGGATTACTCAATTTGTACCTTGAGAATCCATGGTGAACCGGTTGGCCTCTCCTAGAACAGTGCTCCTTCAAATGTTTCAGTGTAGTACTACAAATGGCTCGCTTATATATGCACTTGGACTAAATAGAAAGAAAAATATAATCCTCATTAGAGCTTTTACGAAAGAAATAAGATATTCATAATATAAGAAAAAAACATGTTATGATATATATAATCTAATTGAACCACATTATGTGATTGCGAATGAATGGCTGCTTTTATTTTATTATTAGTTATAGGCCATGTTTTTCCATTTTGGAAGCTTTCTTACCGCCAACATTGACTCGGTTTGGTGAAGGCAAAAGTGTAGCGTTACTAAAATCATCTTTAATCTTGAGAGTTTGGACTAAGACTTTGATGATTTTTTTTCCTTGTCCTAAAAAATGATAACCTTATGAAATTTCAGTTCTTTTTTTTAAAAAAAAAATTTCTTCCTCGTGTTTTTTTTTTTTTTTTGATTGGCATAAGCGCGCCAATATAATATATTAAAATAAAAAGAAAGTCTTAATAAGGCATCTTAAATTAAATAATAGCAATTTGCAAGGTGCAATAAAATTCTGATGTTATCATTAATACAAAAAAATTGTTGTTTCACTTGGTAGCCTCTACTAGTGAAAGGCAAAAAGGTCGGGCCGGATTTCAAAGGACCGGGCTTAACGGATTTGACAGAAAGGTCGGATTGGACTTGATTGATAAAAAGGTTGAGATGGACCGGGTTAAGCGGATTTGTTTTTTGAAATATGAGACCGGCTCTTCGAAAATCTAGCCCTTCTAGGTTCTTGGCTTTTCTAGTCTTTCTAAAATAATACCAACACATTTAATTTTTTTAATAGTATTTTAATATATATTGTGTCATTATGATCAAATGGTTGCTACAATTGAAGGGCTAGGTCGGATCCGGCCCTTCAAAATCCGGCCCTATAATATCCGTCTTTGAAAAAAAATTAGATCTGGTCCTTTCAAAATCCGGCCTTTCTAGACCCTTGTCCGTTGTGAGCCCTTCGAAAGACCGGTCCGTTCCGAATTTTAAGACGATTTTTCAAAAGACGGGCCAAGGACTATGGATTTTTGGACTATCACTACCGCTACCAAGCATTTATTAAAAAGAAAAAGAAAAAGAACCAGCAAACTGTAATTAAGTTACAAAGCTATTTCGAAATTAGATAAATTTTTGCTTAAAAATCTTAAGGTTGAAAATTTTGAATCCATCTTTATCTCCAAATTTCGAATTATTCTGGGGGCAAGCGGACACAAAACTAGAAAACAAATAGAAACATTATAATTTGATTGGTCCATGGAATGTGAATAATTAAAGTAGGTATAGCCGAATATTAGAAAGAATAATCTTAATATTCTTGTTTTCAAAATTACAGTAAAACTATTGTCTGAATCATATATATACATTTATAAGTGTTGTTTGACTACAAAAATTTTGAACTTTTTTCTTTAGTGATACTAGGCAGAGGCTACCAGTTACAAAAGAAAAGATAAGATAAAATGTATATACAATATACTCAGTTTTAGGTATTGTTTTCTTTAAACTTGCTTATTGACATAGCGATAGTCAAACTAAGTGAAACATCAAACTAGCTTAGAGTTCTAACGTGTACAAGTTCTCCTTTTCAATTGTTATTATTATTATTATTATTTTTAGAACGGACAGACGGCAGCTGCCAGTTGGAAAAAAAAAAAAAAAGGATTTTCAATTGTTAATGTGAGACTGACAGCATAAATGGTGGATCTTTTTTTTTATTATTATTTGAATGGTCTCCCGTAGGAATAAATGGTGGATCTGATTAATTTTTTGCAATTGCAAAATGTTAGTCAAATCTAATTGATATGTTTGAACTTTTGATTAGATCGATGAAACTATTGGATTGAAACAAAAAATGTACATATCAACTTTTAGCAAACATATAGGACCACGTTCGAATAATTTTTTTTAAAAAAAAAGGAACAAGTTCTATTAAAAATAAATTTACAAATATAAGACAATCTATTACAATTTTTTTTCAATTCTGTTATCTTTTTTTGTCTCATTATATGCAAGCAAACTAAAACTAGTCCATCGTTGAAATAATATTGAAGTATATATGTCCCAGATCAATGCATATAAATAATAGGGGAAATTGTTTTCATGCCACTTCAAAAGAAGGAAATTGTGAAAATGCCACTCAAAAGTTAATTCTTCTATAAATGCCACCATGACCATATAAAAGTGCTACATGAATCCCAAGAATTGTCCCCAAGAAGAACCAGATGGTATAATCAAACCTGAAAGGCCGACCTAGAATATTTTTGAAATAAAAGTCATTTAAGAATAAACCAGTAGAAATTCTAAAAATCCTTACAAAATTCAATTTTCTTTATGAGTGACTGGCGCCTCAGTGCAAACAGTACAATTTACAAGGAAGCGCTTAAGGCAACAGAAAGAATCCACCTACCGGCAGTCGGTTTTGTCAAGCCACAAGACATCACCGGGCGAGCAATAGACGTACAATTTAAGCAAAATAATACAATCATCTAATTGTTGCTTAAATTGACTGAAGAAGTTGAAGATCTGAAAGCAGTAGTTAAGAAGATAAAAGTTTCGAAAGGAAAGGAAGTCACTCAACCTGACGACCTGACTGACTCCCTAGATCAGATCCAACAACAACTTTAGAAGCTGAGCTTAGGAGAGCCCATCAAGCCGGCAATATCGAAACCAAATGGCAAACTTTTTGTGTTCAAAAACCCAAAAGAAATATTTGAAGCCGAGAAAAAGAAGGCAGCATGAGCAGAACACAAACAACAACAGAGACGGTAAGACCGTCAGTATCAGAAAGGGACATAAACCAAACTCCCACTGTAGAAGATCAGATCCGTGGCTATCGCCTTGGGTCTAGACTCAGATTTGAGGCTCAAAGGAGGCTCCCTGGTCAATCTCGATGGTACCAGCGAAGCCTTGAGTCACAAATGAATCCCGATGCAGAGCTCAACATCTCCCAATACAGACGAACACAGCAAGTCCCAGCAAAAACTTTGTACCAAGCCGGATGGTCAGAAAGTAGACACTGGGTATACCAACATTACTCGGATGAAAGAACATTGGTCACAGATGGCCAGCAAGTAGAGTTACCTTTCATTTCTGAAGAAAGGTTTAACAGGCTTTTACAAGAAGGGCTCCAACATTTCCATATCGGACTAATTATGGTTCGGTTATATACGCTGCACAGGCGGAGTGCAGGTGTGAATGCACTAGTGTTAATCAGAGACACTAGATGGCGAGATGATAGAGCTGTTATTAGCTCTATGGAAATGGATCTTACATCTAGAACGCAGTTGGCGTATACTGCTCCAGATATGACTCTAAGTATCCGTGACTTCAGAGATCACATTCAACTAGTGATTCAAACTCACGGGTATGAAGGATGGCAAGGTGGTGAGAGTAATCTTTTACTCTCAAGATCCCTAATTGGACGACTATCCAATACAAGCCACATAAATTACAGATACAATGTTCAGAACGTGGCGGACCACCTAGCAAGCCGAGGAGTTCGGGCCATCCCTGGCTCGCAAAGGACAACTGCAGAACTCCAAGGAAGGCAGTGGCTTGTGAGACCAGCTGTTATCTCACAAATCCAGAATCCCCAAGCAGCACGAATTCGAGCAAGGACAGACGGCTCATTGTCTATCAGATTTTCGGGGTATGCAACAACAACCCCTGAACAAGAAGCTATTCGTGGAAAAAATGATGAGAAAGAACTCGAACAAGAATTCATCAATCTACTCACAATAGATGATGATTGGTCATACAAAGATGATCCAGAATTTCCAGAAATCTATTCAGACCCTAAGGAATTCAGTGAAGATAACGAGACTAAGCAAGATGATGGTTCCTTATTAGGGAAATGGTTCTTGGCAATACTAAAAGTCGAACAAACTGAACCAACAGTTGAAATGCTGGAACCAATAAACCTGTATCAATAGTTTGCTATTGAGCAGCTAGATAGCGAAGATGAACTCGTACAAATGACATTTACAGAGTTTAATTGGCTAGAAACCATTGATGCAGAAAGTGAGTGGTTTGAGGAACAAGCCCTAATGATGACTTGTCAATGGGATGAGTCAGATGAAGATGAGACACTCTCTACGGTGCAATTCCTATCTCAATTGGATGCACCGACAAACCGAGATTAAGACTTGCTAAGTCTTCTAGCGAAAGGTGGTGGGGAAGATGTCAGTTCTCCAAATTCTAAAACAAAGCGGGACGAAGATCTATTCGAGACGGTTTATATGGTAGAAGAGATGGAATACCCACAATTCAAAAATCTCAAAAAGAAAGTGGAGACGGTACTCTCAACCGCAGAGTCTTCACTCACAAGAATACCACTTGAACCAATCATGAGACCAGCCATGTACCCACCTGGTTCAAGACAACCCCAGAATCCCCAAATCCCAGAGATAAAAGCACGGTTGGACAACATCCGCGGTGGCTATGCAAGGTAAATAAACGAAAGGTTTAATCTGCCAACAGCCCAAGCCAGTCAAGGCGCAATCCTGGTTTTACCAGAAGATATTGGGCTATACTCAGAAGTTATCTCCCGATGGGAATCAATCACTCTCAACCTGATAAATGAGAAAAACTGGGCAGATAACAAATCAAAGGTCAACTACATCGAAAATCTCCTAGGTGAAATGGAGAAAAAGACCTGGATTCAGTGGAGAATGGCATTCCCCACTGAATATGAAGAATTAGTGAACATCGCCGATGATCCGCAAAATATAATATCACAAATCAGACGAATGTTCCTGTTAGAGGACTCGACAACCGGGTCCACTGAAGAGCAAAATCGATCGTACAACGACCTGGAGAGGCTTTCATGCCACAACGTGAAAGATCTTTTCGACTATATAAACGATTATAAGATCTTAGCGGCAAAATCAGGAAGAATGTACATATCTCCTGAACTCTCAACAAAAATTTTCAGAAAAATGCATCCGATCATTGGTGGAGAAATTGAGAAAGCGTTTGCTGAGAAATACCCAGACAATACTATAGGGGTTATTCCAAGAATACATTTCACCTACCAGTACCTGGCAGAGCAATGTAAGAGAGTTGCACTCCAAAGAAGTCTCAAAGATCTCTCATTCTGTAGCCGTATACCAGTGCTAGGTTATTATCAAAAGAACAAGAAGTATAGTCTTCAGATGCCAAAGACATACCGAGGCAAACCACATGATACGCACATCAGGGTATTCAAAAGGAAGCACGCAGATAAAGTAAGAAAATGCAAGTGCTTTATATGTGGTGAAGAAGGACATTATGCCCGCAACTGCACAAGACAAAAGGGCAACATTGCAAGAGCAGCCATAGTCGAAAATCTAGATCTAGATGACGACTGGGATGTGCTCTCGGTAGATCAAAATGAACCAGATAGTGATGCAATCTGTTCATTTTCTGAAAGGAAAGGAAGTACTGTTCATTCTTTGATGGTTGGTATAAATGAGGTACCATAAGAAACCGCAATGATGATAACAAATAAAGAAATCTCATGGCGGGTAGTGATATCAGTGCCCCAAGAAATCCAAAACTGCGCGCATTAATGGGAGGATAATAGTCCAGTGGCGCAAGAATTCATGAAGTGTCTGTTCTGCAAGGAGCAGACTAATCCAAGGATGAGAGCACATTGCAGTATATGTTGTTTGACTGTCTGCCCGATGTGTTCAAGATTCAACCTGGGAAGAAGGTTAACAATACAAAAATCAAATCCCTAGTATGACAACAAGGATACCCTAATCAATGAGCTAATTGGGTATACAAATTTCCTCTTAGCAGAAAATCAAAGGCTAAAGGAAAGAATTGAAGAATTGGAGATAAAAGATCGGGATGAAATGCGAGATCCAACAAAAGAAAAAGCCCCGGAAAAGCCAATTCTTGAAGAAGTGGATTCAGATGACGAAGCAATTGAAAACTATATCCATAAACAAAATGAAGTAGTAATCAAGATGCTGACAGATAGAAATGAATACATCAGTACCCAAGTTCCAGATCCAAGAAAAGGGAAAAGAGTCTTAAACAGACTCTATAATATTGAACCGAGAATGGAAATACCAGGGGTTGAGAAGTTCAAAATCCAAGCAATCTTGGATACTGGCGCAACAGTTTGCTACGTAGACCAGAATGCAGTTCCAAAAGAAGCTTTGGAACCAAGTGCGTACCCCATTCAAATCAACGGGGTTAACTCTGTTAGGAACTCAAGTCCACGTGCAATTTTAATTTTTATTAACATTTAACAATGAATTAATACGCACGATTAACGGATCTAGTCATTCAAGTGATTAACATCATAAAAGGAGAAGCGGTAGGAGGTTACCTCTTCCGAAATCGTATTCGGAAGTCTCGAATCCTTTCTCTAGGAATCGGTGGCGTGCTCGTCAACTCCGTGGCTGCCCTTCAGTTGCCTCGAGTCCACCTAGAAGATTAACCAAAGTCTCAAGTCAAGTGCTAGCTTGTCCGAGACAATCGCTAATCCCCTCGCTATTCCTCTTCCAATCGACAATCAATTAGTGAAATAGCTATTCTCAACACATGAGACCTATCAATAAGCCATAAAAAGAAGCCAAGGAAGAGAGAAACCAATTTCTCTCCTCTTGGATGAATGGCGGCCATGAGGATGGTAAAAGGTTAGCAACAAATTAGGTTTTTCAATTTTCACTCAAAAACCTTATATATGCGCTAAACTTTTTTTTCTAATTACAATGATTAATTACCATTGCATTTTATGGCCGGCCACGTATGGCCTACTTGGGCCATCTGATCCTTTCCATTTTATCTCTTAATTAAACCTATTAAATCATATATTTAATGGGCTAATACAATGACTTATTGTTTGGGCTCAAAAAGACTTAATTAAATAAAGCCTATATATTCAATATAATTTCCATAATTATATTAAATATTATTGAGTGAAATTAATTATCAACTTATTGATAATTACTTTTGGGATTAGCATGTGCATTAATTTATTTCTATATGATCCCTTGACTTAATTAATTATAACGGTTCGCAACGGTATATAATTAATTAATCAACATATCATATTATTGCATTCATTAATGCAATCAAATAAATAATACACCGTATGGTCAAAGTCCTATTTGTGTGACCCTTTGAGGATTTATGCTATGTTGGCCATGGAAAATAAATCGTCATTTATTTCCAATAATCATAAGCGGTATCTAGCAACACGTTATGATTCCCAATTCGCATAAACAAATACTGTACTAATACAGCACTTCAATCCTGCATAAGAAATGATATCTTATTGTTTTGATTCTTATGTCACATGATATCCGTGTATAATCCAAGATAGGAATGTGTCATTCTTGCAGATTATACGTTTCTTGATCTAGAGTTGATCGCCTAGTTGCGCGCATACGATCCAACTCCATCAAGGGGCCCAGTAGATATCATCACTCACTAGGTGAACTAATGAGGGACATACGGTTGTCTTGATGAACAGTTTCTCCCCGCACAATTCAAGAGAACATAAATAAAGTCCGTATAGCAGCCCTTATCAGGAATCAACGTTAGACGATATTTATAGAACCTATCCTCATGTGGAGAAACTGAATCATCTCAAACTCAGAATCAAACACGTATGAAATAAATAATGACACATAACACAATCCATATATTTATTTCATTGGGTCATGTCCTGTGCTATGTTCCAGTAACATACACATATGTAATTAAGTCGGTAACTCTTTACCCATGATTTGCAGAACTTAATCATCACTTAACTTGTATACTAGTCTTATCTGATAATTAATGTTCCTTGTTAATTATCAAGACTATGGACTCTTTAGAGATATTATTGTCATTCTTACGAATGATCCACAGAGATCTACAATTCAGATCCTCAACCTGAATGATCTGTCAATAATAATCTCTAGGAACAAATGATCAAGCATCATCAATAACATAAACTAATATAATAGCTACCAACTGATTGGCTTCTCGGACATATCTCTAACAATCTCCCACTTGGCCTAGAGTCAATCAACAGTGACTTCTAGCCAATGAAGAACTGAGAACGATGTCATATATCTATATATATACATGTCTCGAACCTCAAAAGAAATAATACGCTTAAAGCCTGTTACTCATACGTCCATAACGTATGGATGCTCGATAGCATCTCGTATACTGCTTAAGGTAGAGGTTATGTCAGAGTCTTCGCTGTGTTCGCGAAACTATCCACTTTTGGTTGAACCTACACATACATATACTCCTATATATATAGTCTTGATCATCATCATATGAGATCACGTGATACTATCATAGATCATAGTTGGATCACCAATCAGATATTGGGTTCTGCAAGACTAAGCCATGGTTCGAGAAGCATAGAACCTTATTAGCTTGACTAAGAACTCATTGATCCAAACTATCCTTTTTCGTTACTTCACAAGTTGCTATCTATTTTGTTTTGGTGACGGAAACGGTTGTAATATCCCATTTAGAACACTTTCTAAACATACAACACCACTTTTAAGCAAAATATGTAGCTTGATTGTGATTACATCAATCTTTTCAAATCTGACATCAGTGTAACAACTTACATGAGCTCATTTTCATCGTAAATGAAATATATATTTCTCTTTCTCATCAGATACTCGAGAATATCTTTTGATTATTGTCCAAACGTGTTTTCTTGTATCCGCTTGACAACTGCTTGTCACATTTCTTGGATACAACACATTGGGGCTTGTGCATAAATATGACATACATAACGAAACTCATAATGAAAGGATGTTTGAACTGTTTCATGCATTTTTTTTTCTTGAAATGAGTCACAATAAACCGAGTCAAACTCAAGTTACATGCCATGACGCGGTTCGCCATAAAGTCTAACTTTCATGTTTCTAGAACACTTCGTCATTATATGTACATTTGCTCAAACCTAACATCCATCATAATCTATCTCTATAGATTTTGTTTCCTAGGAATTAGGTGATCTTACCCAAGAAATCATTCTTCAATGAGATCTTGACAATATTAATTTAATCATGTTATTTCCCAAATAATATCCAGTTAACTTGTACAATACAAATAACACAATTATGCTCCTACTGAATATCTTGTCTATACAAGATACTTTTGACGAAAATCAACTACTTGACTTCTTTGTCAAAATATTTATTCCACAATGCTCGCTTCGATCCATTAATGGATCCTGAAGGCACGCATATGTTTCTAGTAATGCATCAATCAAGACCTCGATTTGTGTCATATACACAACATCTTTCTTCATTCAATCAATGAAGGCAGTTTTGATATACATTTTCAAATATCAATATATATGAAATGAAACAATTACTAGAATGATCTTTATTGACTGACTTATACATAGCTACAAGCGAGAAGCCGTGCTTTGTACATAGTCAACTCGTCATCGACTTAGACATAGCCACAACGTGAAGCTGTGCTTTGTACATAGTCGACTTGTCATCCATGTCAATCCTTTCTTTAAAGATCTGAATATTCTCGTCGGATTTCTCCTTCATGAACATTAACAAAGGTCTATACCTTGTTGTTATACATGGATTGCACTTAAAGATCACATGGGTTCAAACCATACTTGTGGAATCAGATTCTTCCATCGGTCCTTTAATTATCAACGGATCCTCATATGCTAGGTGCGAGGATGTCATGATGTCTATGCACCTTTCGGTCAGACAATCACTTTCGTTGACCTTTTGTAGGATTAGTGCTCGAGTTCATGAACTACTTTTACAACGACTTGTAAAATAAGTTCTTGATCCTCATATATACTGAGTTTCTCAAACATCATCAACTCGTGATATGTTTAAGTCGTCATTGGAAGCGAGCGTGCTCATGAACTTCTTCCTTTCACAACGACTTGTGAATGAAGTTCCGCTCAACTCCCACTAAGCACCATGTATGGAGTGACAAGTTTTCCACAAGGGTACTTCTTGTAGTGACGCATAAACTCCTTTAATGCTCACTTTACTCCCACTACTTTTTCTTGAGAACGTTATTCTCTAAGACTACGTCATGATTAGCAACAACTAGTTTGTTCTTATCATGTTCGTAGAAGTAGTACCTTCGATTAATTTAAGTATCCTACAAAAACATTAAGCGTCCTATTTGGGTTCAAGCTTATCAGTCAACAAATCTTGAAATAAGCTTCTTAACACCAAATCTTGAGAAATAATGTACTTATAGATCAAATCTCGTAAGAAGTCTTTCTCAATGGACTTCGATGGAATATTATTCAGTGTAAACAATATTGTCCTCAAACACGAATCCCTAATATGAGTCGATTAAGTCAATTTGATTTATTACTGATCGAACTATATCAAATAAAGTTTGATACCTCCATTCTTGGACACACTATACTAATATAATGTTCCTAATGTAGTGAGTTATGAAACTATTTTCACACTCTTTAGATAATGCATCAAATCATATGACTTAACTATTTACCATGATCAATTGTAAGACTTATACCATTCTTGAATGGACTTTCAACTTCACTCTTGAAATCCTTTGAACTAGTCAAAAGGTTCATACTTGCACCTTATCAGATAGATATGTCAATATCTACTATGATCGTTGGTCAAGTAGTAAAGTGTCAAAAATCATTCATTACACAAATACTTATAAGTCTAAATACATCGATATGTATAAGTCCTAATCAAGTTACTTGTCCTTAAACCTTTATAGGTCAAAGACGCTATTTGTCATCTAGCAAACATGATTCACATATCTCGATTTGATTCGCAATCGAATTGATCTACGAGCTCTACGCTATGTAGACTCTCATAATGTGATTCTCGTTTATGTATGACTAAGCGGTTATTTCACACGAAAGTCAAATACTTTACGTGAAGTCTTACGCATCCTATTTGTCATTCAAAACTCATTTATCCATTTCAAGCATATTCAAGCAATAGACATGAAATCATATAAACAAATCCACAATAAAAGAACATCGCTTGTCCTTTACAAAACATAATCATCCATCATCGATATGAAATGGAGATAATGTTTTAGGATGTAAGGAACGAGGTACTCGACCTACAATTCCTATTAGTAAAGACAACTCTACGTATCCAATGGTAGTGGTTTAAGTTAATAAGCCATTTCCTTATACGGAGTTTACTCTACTACTCTCGAACTTTCTCTCATTTTTTATTGCTTACACATTTCATTAAATGCGAGCTCATGAACTAGTACCCAGTTACTAGTGTGAATTAGAGATAGCGAGATAATTTGAACGACAAATATTTATAAGAATTACAGCATACGGTAATCACGGTATTTCGAAAAACCTTTCAAATGCCTCCATAAACGGCAAATGAAACATCTCATGTGACACATGGTCACAATTGAGGGTCTCGAAGTCTCAACTCATACTTAAGCGAAGTATTTCTTAAATACTTAGCTAATTACTATTTTCACAAACAAGTTTGCGAAATGTAACATCATATCATTCATTTAATTAGGAAGAGATTGTATGACAATATCAACAATCCTTGATATTGGAGATCTTGATATCTCTAGTTACCAATTAGCTTTTCAAACCTTTCAGTTCGCAAGCTAAAGGAACCTTCATGTACCTTCTTAAAAGAAGTTTCTCTTGCTTAATTCAAGCTACATTACTCGATCATAAATGATTGAGTCAACATCTACTTTCTCTAAGAACTCATTCTTGAGTAAGTGGATGCGAGCGTAGGAGACAAATCTAGTCCGTATGAATTCTCTAATCCAAAGGTCTAGAGATCCTAAAATGAGGATATCGGCATTCACTTTATTGAATAACTTTTCGTAAAAGTCAATCAAGTATCGTGATGCTACGTTCAGGAAGTCGAGGAAATAAATTGGGAATTAACATACTCAAGTTTCTCTTCACTAAGAACATGTCTTAGGAATCGGTACTACTTCTCTAAGTAAGTTCCTTTAGAAACGAGTTTGTTC
>JAMFTS010000975.1:0-22500 GCA_028095005.1 Rhynchospora pubera | reverse complement strand
TTTTTAGTAATCAAATTATTCATTATAGAGTTTTTTCGATTTTTTCAAATGAAAAAATGATGATAAATCAAACGAGAATAAAGAGAGAGTCCATTCTACATGTCAATATCGACAACAATGAAATTTATAGTAAGAGGAAAATCCGTCGATTTTTTGAATCATGAGGGTTCAAGTCCCTCTATCCCCAATAAAAAGCCCATTCGGTTTCCTAAATATTTTTTCTATTTTTTTTCTAAAAAATAGAAAAAAAGAAGAAATATACTTTCCCACCCTTTCTGAATTTATTCAACTTTTTCATTTCGAAAGTAGATCTGAAAAAAAAATATTATTATTATTATTATTTTAATAATAAAATAAAAGTAAGGAATCTCTATAACGAAATGATTACCAATCATATCATTATCTTACCATTGACTATTCAATTTTTTGAAATAAATTGTTATTTTAGTTCAATTTAGCTAATTGATGTAGCTACAAGAGCATAGATACGAGTATTCTACTCGGGTGATCCAAAACAAATGGTCAGGATAGCTCAGTTGGTAGAGCAGAGGACTGAAAATCCTCGTGTCACCAGTTCAAATCTGGTTCTTGGCAAAACGAAAAAATATTGGGATCAAAAAAATTTCTCTATATAGATTGGTATATAAATTGAAAAATAGAATAAAATGTGTATTCATGGATTTCTGTAAAGAAATCCAAACATCTTTTTTGCAAGATAGAAATCAAAAAAATTTCTATGCTTATGGAAAAGCATAGAATGAATCAGGCTATGCTCTTTTTTGATTATCGAAATTCAAAAAAAGACTTTTAAAATAAAGAGTTAGAGGATAAGAATAGATAGACAGAATGCATTTGAAACAGAATCCAAATTGGATTCCTTTTTATTTCTGAATTTCGTATTGATTTTTTTCTATTTATTCTATTTCTTTTTTGCTTACCTTACTTTCTGGGGTGCAATTCGAAAATCTTAAGCTGATAGAAAATACATGAATATTCTACTTCTCCTCCAAATAAAAGAATCGAAAAACTTTGAATCCATGATCCGAATATACTGCAGTTATTCTGTTTGCTTCATCTAAACAACGTCAAAATATTCATTGACTCAAATAATGAAATTGGAAGTCGTGTTATATAAGTGACATTTGTTTCTTATCATTCAGCGGGCATCTTGTATTTCATAGAAATTTGGAGTAATATAGTCCTTACGCAAGGGCCAGCCTATCCAACTTTCAGGCATTAAGATACGTTTAAGGCGTGGATGATTCTCATAAGAGATTCCCAACATATCATAAGATTCGCGTTCTTGAAAATCAGCACTTCTCCAAATCCAGAAAACAGACGGAATTCTAGGATTTTTCCTAGGTACAAATACTTTGATACATACCTCTTCTGGATTATATGTACCGTATTGTATTTTTGTAAGATGATATACGCTACCTAAAAATCCGCCTGGTGCTACATCATAAACACACTGAGAACGTAAATAATTGTAACCATATACATATAAAATGACAGCAATAGAGTCCCAATCCTCGACTTTGATTTGTAAGGTTTCTATTCCTCGAGAATCAAAGCCTAAAGATCTATGAACCAGCTCATACTTGACCAGCCAATCAGATAAATAATTTTGCAAATGATCATTCTCCATTCTATTGATCTCTCTCCCATTTTTATAAGTATTTCACCATAAAATTGTGAGGAAAGGTTTACTTGCTCTTTCTTATTCTGCAAAAAAAACCCTATTTAATTAAGTAATTCGTAGGAAGATACTGAATCTTTAGATCTCAAAAACGTTTTAGAGGATATCTTTGAAGTATCTTGTGATTGATAAATCAATCTTTGATCATAATTTCCAGTATGAGTACTGCGTTGAACATGAAATTTATGATCCGTAGTAAAACATCGATTTTCTTCTTGAGATCTAGTTCTGTCTTCCATAATTTCTCGGGATATCTTTTTACGAAGTTTTGTTATAGCATCTATAACTGCCTCTGGTTTAGGCGGACATCCCGGTAAATAAACATCTACAGGAATTAGCTTGTCGACTCCCCGAACCGTACTATAAGAATCAGTACTGAACATTCCCCCAGTAATAGTACAAGCTCCCATAGCAATGACATATTTTGGTTCAGGCATTTGTTCATGTAATCGTACTAAAGAAGGAGCCATTTTCATTGTTACAGTGCCGGCTGTTAGAATTAGGTCCGCTTGCCTAGGACTTGATCTTGGTACCAATCCATAACGATCAAAATCAAATCGTGAACCTATTAATGAAGCAAATTCAATGAAACAACAACTAGTACCATATAAAAGAGGCCATAAACTGCAGAGTCTTGACCAATTTGAAAGATCATTTGATGTAGTTGAAATAACAGAATGGGTGGTTGTTTGGTCAAGTAGCGGAAACTCAATCAAATTCATAACTGTCTTAATGGAATTCTCTCTTTGCTTTTTTTTTCTTTTTTCTGAATATTTAGTTAAGACCATTCTAATGCTCCTTTTCGCCATGCATAAACTGAACCACCAATTAGGATAAGCACGAAAATAAAAGCTTCGATAAATACAGATACACCTAATACATCGAAGCTCATTGCCCATGGATAAAGAAAGACTGTTTCAACATCAAAAACAACAAAAACAAGAGCAAACATGTAATAACGAATTCGGAATTGTAACCAAGCATCCCCCATAGGTTCTATACCTGATTCATAACTTGAAAGCTTCTCTGGTCCTTCACGAACCGGGGCTAAAACTCCTGAAATCCAAAATGCTAAAATCGGAACAAGGCTTGATATTATCAGAAATGCCCAGAAAATATCATATTCATGAAGCAGAAACATAAAAGGGCTCCTTCGTATAAAATGGAGATATGCTTAATTATTTGATTCGAACTGCGGTTGTTAATTCAACCAGAACTTCTTTTCTGAAGTGAGACAAGAATCGATTTTGATCAAACAAAACAAATCGAATTGACTTTGTGACATGTCTTGTTTAAAGATTCTATTTCATTCAAGGAATACTTGTTTTCTTTTTAGCTTCCATTCTAATTCGATATAGTGGAAACATAAAACCTTCTTAAACAGAAGAAGGTTTCTCCCATTATTTGGTTTCACCTTCTCTTTTTTTTCGAAAAAAAAGTTCTATCTCTTATGGAATAAGAGATAAGAAATAAAAAAGAATACGATGAAATACATCCACGTTAATATAATTAACGTATTTCATATTCCTATAAATCCATGAAATAATAAAATTATTTCTTAATCTTTTTCTTGCATAGAAAAAGAAATATCTATGGATTTTTAGCATATTCTATTTGAAGTATTTTTGAATAGAAATATCCTTTCTTCTATTCTATTCATAGAATAGATGAATATATGGAAAAAAGAATATATATTGATATATTCACCATATATCAATTATTATACTATGATAATTGTATATATATACAATTATCATTTCGAATACGGATTCAAAGATGAGATTTTCTCTTTCTTGTACTAGATTTTACACTAAATTAATTAGTTGCATTAAAATGATTCAATGTTTTGATTTTCCTGTGTCCTATATGTTTCCATCATAGGACATCTTGTAACTTTCATTTTGATAAATGAAATGATGGACTAACCAACGCAACCTATAAAAAACAAGTACTTAAGTGAATGAAAAAATAAAAGCTAAAAAAAGTCTTCAAAAATGAAATGGATTAGGGCTATACGGACTCGAACCGTAGACCTTCTCGGTAAAACAGATTAAACTGAATTTATTATCGAAATGATTCAAACTGTTTCAAAGACCCAACACGCATTTTGTTGCATTGGGCTCTTTCATTAACTGAAAGAAAATCAGTTAATCCACCATATTTTTTCTTTCCAGGAAAAATGAAAATAAAGAAATGGTTCCATGTGCTCTGATTCATTATTAGTATCCTGCATCTAGGAGCAATACCAAAGTGTTTCAAAGAAGGGTTACCTTGACTTAGGTCTGCCTTCGGCCTAGGTTCATCTAGATGATGAGAGAATCTCTATCGTTCCACTGTAAGAGTGAAATATGAGACTTTATACACCTTAAAGTCTCATAGGACGAAAAGAGGTTTCTTGAGGCCCTTATACATACTCATTATGCCTAGCATTGAATCGATTGCTATTCACCTTATCAACTAGCAAATCAAGGACGGGTTTTATTGGATTTTGTATCGAGAATCACATCAAAATCGTGCTGAACCGATTATTTGTCAGGCTATTGTTCCCCCCTTTTTCCAATCTATGGATCTATGGAGTAAGACATTGATTTTTGAATCAGACTGATTCATGTTTATTGCATAAACAGCTTCTTTGAAAAACATTGGCGCACGTGTAAACGAGGTGCTCTACCAACTGAGCTATAGCCCTTGTCCGAAACATCTTAACATAAAAAAGATCTCTTGTCAAGATAGATATTTCCTAATCCATAAGAAAGGTCTTTGACTTATTTCTTATGAATAGATTGGTCTTGAAATAGATTGGTATTGCTTAGAAAGCATATTCTATATATAATTTGAGAAGGGGTCAATTTTATTTTTTGGTTTTCAATTACCTACTTAACTCAGTGGTTAGAGTATCGCTTTCATACGGCGGGAGTCATTGGTTCAAATCCAATAGTAGGTAGAACTTATTAGATACCGTTGCATTGACCCTGGTATCTAATAAGTTTTTCTGCTTAACCTTCTTTTTTCCTTGTTTGTATATCATTCAAACTGATTGTCTTCAATTAGAAGAACACAGTATCAAAAAAACTTTGATAAAACTGATTTGGATTTTTTGTAGTGATTACAAAATCCAATGTTTAAGAGATAACATTAACAGCCTCTACTCGTGTCCTAGCTCGTCTAAGAGCTAGATTTGCTTCAATCACTTGTCTCTTACCCTTAGCCTTCCTTAAGGTAGCTTCAGCTATTTCAAGAGCTTCTTGAGCTTCTTGCGGATTAATGTCAGTACTTATTTCACCATCATTTCCTAAAATGATGATTTCATCATTGCCAATTCTAGCAAAACCGCCCATTAGAGCCACCCCTAGCCATTGGTCGTTCAGTCGTATTCTCAAAAGACCTATATCAACAGCTGTGGCAATAGGAGCGTGATTTGGTAATACACCAATTTGACCACTATTTGTGGATAAAATGATTTCTTTTACTTCTGAATCCAAAATAATTCGATTAGGAGTCAGTACACAAAGTTTTAAGGTCATTTCTTTGAATTGCTCTCTACTTCACTTCTAAATTTATAGCTTTCGCGGTAGCTTCATCAATGTTACCCACCAAATAAAAAGCTTGCTCGGGCAAAGCGTCTAATTCTCCAGATAGAATTAGTTGAAACCCTCTAATAGTTTCTGCAAGACCAACATATTTTCCTGGAGAACCAGTAAAGACTTCTGCCACAAAGAAGGGTTGTGATAAGAAACGCTCAATTTTTCGTGCTCTTGCTACAGTTAAACGATCCTCCTCGGATAACTCATCCAATCCAAGAATCGCTATAATGTCCTGAAGTTCTTTGTAACGTTGTGAAGTTTGCTTAACTCTTTGCGCAGTTTCATAATGTTCATTGCCAACAATTTTTGGTTGTAACATAGTTGATGTTGAATCTAAGGGACTCACTGCTGGATAAATACCTTTGGCAGCTAATGGTCTTGATAGTACAGTAGTAGCATCTAAATGTGCAAATGTTGTAGCAGGAGCAGGGTCTGTCAAATCATCCGCAGGTACATAAACTGCTTGGATTGAAGTTATAGCTCCTTTTTTCGTAGAAGTAATTCTTTCTTGCAAAGTACCCATTTCTGTACTAAGAGTCGGTTGATAACCAACCGCGGAAGGCATTCTACCTAACAAAGCAGATACCTCTGATCCTGCTTGGACGAAACGAAAGATATTGTCGATGAATAAAAGCACATCTTGTTTATTAACATCTCGGAAATATTCCGCCATAGTTAGGGCAGTTAAACCAACTCTCATACGAGCTCCCGGGGGTTCATTCATTTGACCATAGACTAGAGCCACTTTTGATTCGGAAAGATTTTTCTCATTAATCACCCCGGATTCTTTCATTTCAATATAGAGATCATTTCCTTCACGAGTACGTTCCCCTACTCCACCAAATACGGATACGCCTCCATGAGCTTTAGCAATGTTGTTGATCAATTCCATGATCAGTACTGTTTTACCTACTCCAGCTCCGCCGAATAATCCGATTTTTCCTCCACGGCGATAAGGAGCTAAAAGATCTACTACTTTAATACCTGTTTCAAAGATTGATAATCTTGTATCTAATTGTACAAAAGCAGGTGCAGATCTATGAATAGGAGATCTTGTATTAATATCTAAAGGGCCTAAATTATCAATAGGCTCACCAAGAACGTTGAAAATTCGTCCGAGGGTCGATCCACCAACTGGAACACTTAAAGCAGCCCCTGTATCAATCACTTCCATTCCTCTGGTTAAACCATCTGTAGCACTCATAGCTACAGCTCGAACTCGATTATTTCCTAATAACTGTTGTACCTCACAAGTTACATTAATCCCCTGACCAATTGTACCTCGACCCTTAACTACCAAAGCGTTATAAATATAAGGCATTTTTCCCGGGGGAAAAACAATATCGAGTACTGGGCCAATAATTTGAGCAATATGCCCTATATTTTGTGTGGAAATCGGAGGATTAGAAGTAGTAGGATTCATCATCATAAAAAAATTTCATTTTTTTTATTTATTTTCGCTAAATAAAATCAATATTTGCTAGCAAGCTGATCAATTAATTTAATAATTAATTGATTTTGAAATCATATTTGATTTCGTTAATACCACTAAAGCAATTATGATATTGCTTTAATCCAAGCAAAGTGTTTGCCTCTATTATGACATAGAGGCAAGGAGCAAAATGGACTTTTTAACTATTGGACTTTTTAACTATTGGACTTTTTAACTATTAAAAAAAAAAAATTTTAGGTTGATTCAAAAGTATCGGAATCAGTAGATTCCTTAGATTCTGTTGAATTTTCTGAATCTTCGGATTCTTTTGAATTTTCTGAATCTTCGGATTCTTTGTATTTTTCTGAATCTTCGGATTCTTTGTATTTTTCTGAATCTTCGGATTCTTTTGAATTTTCTGAATCTTCGGATTCTTTTGAATTTTCTGAATCTTCGGATTCTTTGTATTTTTCTGAATCTTCGGATTCTTTGTATTTTTCTGAATCTTCGGATTCTGTTGAATTTTCTGAATCTTCGGATTCTTTTGAATTTTCTGAATCTTCGGATTCTTTTGAATTTTCTGAATCTTCGGATTCTTTGTATTTTTCTGAATCTTCGGATTCTGTTGAATTTTCTGAATCTTCGGATTCTTTTGAATCAGTAGATTGGTTAGAAGTCTTCGATTTAACCAAATCGAGAAGTTCCAACCAATCATCATTTCGAGTCAAATAAAAAATGACAGCCAAGCCGCGATTGGACTCTCTATAAGCCACAGAGAGTGATTCGTTTCTCAAAGATTTCTCTAGATCAAAAAATCTTTTATATATAGAGCTTCTTATTGTGCTGTGGATTTCTTTATTTAAAAAAACGATTCGGTCGGAATATTGTTCTAAATTTTGTAACAGTCGAAGAAGGGTTCTTTGTAGATCTTCGAAATCATGTTGGAATTCAATCTCATAAGGATGAGGTTGAAAGTCCTTAAACTCGACTTCGATTTCTCGATTAAGTTTTTCAAAACAAACGAAAAGCTTCTCATAAAGAGAATCTGTCTCTTCAAAGGAGATCAAGAAATTTTTATGAATTTTCTTGATCCTGTCTAAACTCAGGATCTCACGTACTTTTTCGATCCATCTGGATCCATCTATGACTCCTTGTTTATAGAAATCATAATAAACAAGGACATCATATATGATGTGATGGATTTCGGCGGCCATGTGAATCATGGGCCTAAGGTTTTTACTGAATCTCAGTGAAAGAGATACATGCATAATGCCTCCTTTTTTCTTTTATTTTTTATGAGAATTTCATTTTATACAATAAATCGAAATGAAAACTACACTAAAGGATAAACAAAACAAGATCAACTAAAGGAAAATACTCAAAAAAAAAACATTGAGTATATTAGCCCACTTAGCTCAGTGGTTAGAGCATCGCATTTGTAATACGATAGTTATCGGTTCAATTCCTATAGCGGGCTTTTTTTCTATCAATTTTTACCATGGAAAAGGGAATATCCTACTGCTAAATTCTGCTTAGTTTCTTTTCCTTTAGGTAAAAAAAGGAGATGTTTTGAATCCTTGAATCATAGTCAACTCCCAATTCAAGATCAGATTATGACGTGTACCAAGGGCTATAACTTTGGTACGATTCTCGAAATTCGTACGGTTCTCGAAAAAATCAATCAAAAATTAAGGATACTCCCTCCCTTTACTATTTCCTATCGAAATAGTCGTCGGTTACATTAATTTATTCTAATGATGTTTTCTATCAATGTCAAGTGATCCGAAAATTCTAGATGTCGACTCAAAATAATGGAGTCTTCTAAATATAGAATTCTTTTTGATAGGATAAAAAAGAATTTCTTGGTATCCTAAATATAGGATACTTAAGTTGGTGAGTTGAAAAAGAAACAATCTAAATTTTTGATTTTTTTTATACGTTGAAATTATATCGGAGGAAAAGAAAATATGGATGTGATATCATCTTCCATTAAAACATATAATATTTGGTTCGAGATATCTGGTGTAGAAGTAGGCCAACATCTCTATTGGCAAATAGGAGGTTTACAAATTCATGCCCAAGTACTTATCACTTCTTGGGTTGTAATTGCTATCTTGTTAGTGTCAGTCATCATAGCTGTTCGAAATCCACAAACTATTCCGACTGATGGTCAGAATCTCTTTGAATATATTCTTGAATTTATTCGAGACTTGAGCAAAACTCAGATTGGAGATGAATATGGTCCTTGGATTCCATTTATAGGGACTATGTTCCTATTTATTTTTGTTTCGAATTGGTCGGGTGCTCTTTTACCTTGGAAAATCATAGAATTACCTCACGGGGAGCTAGCTGCCCCCACGAATGATATAAATACTACGGTTGCTTTAGCTTTACTCACGTCAGTGGCATATTTTTATGCTGGTCTTAGCAAAAAAGGATTGAGTTATTTCGAGAAATATATTAAACCAACTCCAATCCTTTTACCAATTAATATTCTAGAAGATTTCACAAAACCTTTATCTCTAAGTTTTCGACTTTTTGGAAATATATTAGCTGATGAATTGGTAGTTGTTGTTCTTGTTTCTTTAGTCCCTTTAGTAATTCCTATACCTGTCATGTTGCTTGGATTATTTACAAGCGGTATTCAAGCTCTTATTTTTGCAACCCTAGCAGCAGCTTATATAGGGGAATCCATGGAAGGTCATCATTGACTAGTTTTCGTCGAACGAAATAGTCTTTTTTTTTTTAGCTTATCTCAATACCTCTATTATTCAATAAAATCTGCTTGCTTGGTTTTAGAATTGAATTTTGAAATATACTAAACTAAGAATATACTATAATAGAAAAAATCAAACTTGATTTCTATAATATAGATAGAAAGCAACTCTATCATGAATAGAAAAGAAAGAGGAGATATCGAAAAAATTCGATACAATACAATAAAGTAATATTTTGGATTTGAAGTTCATTGTATCATTAACCATCTCTTTTTTTAGTGTGAGGAAATTACTATGAATCCAATTATTTCTGCCGCTTCCGTTATTGCTGCTGGATTGGCTGTGGGGCTTGCTTCTATCGGGCCTGGGATTGGTCAAGGCACTGCTGCAGGTCAAGCTTTAGAAGGTATTGCGAGACAACCAGAAGCAGAGGGTAAAATACGAGGCACTTTATTGCTTAGTCTAGCTTTTATGGAAGCTTTAACAATTTATGGACTGGTCGTGGCATTAGCGATTTTATTTGCGAATCCTTTTGTTTAATTCTGGCAATAAGAATTAAAAAGTCATTTAGCTTAGATTATCCATTTTTTTGTATTTTTCGAACTTGCAATTTTGTTTTATTTCTTCAAATTCTATTAAAAATTTCTTTTCACTTTTGAAGTGAAGGATTAAGTTATTTGTATTTGTTGAACCTTTATACTATAAAGGACTGATTTGAGGATGAGAGATTCCCAGATCGGCTCGCCCGTCCTTAGCTTAGTATAATGGAAACTTTTTTCTTATTTCTTTTCAGAATTTAGGAAAGATTTTAAGGGATAAGACAGACTTCATAATTCAAATGAGTTAATCTTAAATGAGATTAATAAATTGCTTTTTTTTGAAAAAAAAAAGAAATCGATCAAAAAAGGGTGAGTGAAGTGATAGAAAAAGAACTTTGTTTTTTGTTAGCCCTATCTATAAGAGGAGAACATATGAAAAATGTAACCGATTCTTTCATTTTCTTGGACCGCTGGTCATTCGCCGGGAGTTTCGGGTTTAATACCGATATTTTAGCAACAAATCTAATAAATCTAATTGTAGTGATTGGTATATTAGTTTTTTTTGGAAAGGGAGTGTGTGCGAGTTGTTTATTTCAAAAAAAAGTTGGATTCATCCGGCTCCACTTCCTTTTTTTTAAGGAAAAGGGTGTACGATCTCGACGAATTACTTCTGAATAAATTCAGAAATCATATAGAAGAACTATAGCATTTCGTGATTTATTGGTAAATTCACTTTGATTCTCTATCAAAACCAATCAAATTTGAGATCTTTAACATGGTTAAAGCTAAACTGCTTGAAGTCCGGGCAAAATGGTACTCTTTCTACGACTACGTTGGCCACGCCTCCGTGAGTATCCAAATAGTTGAAAAATGCATAATTGATATTTATTTGATATAAGACACTCATATCGATAAAAACATTTGAACCGTTTACTGGAAAGAAAATAAGTCAACACCTTCTTTTTTATCCAATGCCGAATTGACGACCTACTTTATAAAAAAAAAGAGAAATTTTTTGGATTGGAAAAAAAAGATAAAATCGAATTTTCAATTTACTTTTTTCTATTTATTTCATTTTAATGAAAGGTTTTTGAATTCAAAAAAACAAAGAAAAAGGGAGCAAGTATCAATAAAGAAAGAAACAACTTTGCTGACAGTTATCTATTTTTGTATGGTCAGAAGAGTCCTCTTAACTAATTAATTAAACTAATTAATTATATATTCTGATCTTTTATCAGTTTGAATATGTTTGAATATAAACAAAAAAGAGAGGGTAGGCTCATTAGATTCAAAAAAGAATATGGAAATATTCTTCATCAATAATTAAGAATTGAGCGTGAGAGCCAAATGAATCGAAAGATTCATGTTTGGTTTGGGAAGAGATCATGATAATTTTGAATTATCATGGTAAGATAATCTACTTTCATTAAATGATTTATTAGATAATCGAAAACAGAGAATCTTGAGCACTCTTCGTAATTCAGAAGAATTACGTAAAACAGCTATTGAGCAGCTTGAAAAGGCTCGAATTCGTTTACAGAAAGTGGAACAGGAAGCAAATGAGTATCGAATGAATGAATACTCTGATCTGGAACGAGACAAACAAAATTTGATTCAAATTGGTTATGATCGTTTGGAACAATTCGAAAATAATAAAAAAGAAACCCTTGCTTTTGAACAAGAAAGAGCGAGAAATCAAATCCAACAACGAGTTCTGCAACAAGCCTTACAAAGAGCTCTAGGAACTTTAAAAAGTTCCTTAAATAGTGAGTTACACTCTCGTATGATTCGTGCTAATATTGCCATTCTCAGTGCTATAGAATGGCAGAAATAAAATAACTGATTAGCCCTTAAACTTTTACTTTAGGTTCAAACTTAGGCACTACTTTTTGTCTCTTTGTTTTCGAAAAAGAATAAAGAAAGACTAATGGGAACTCTTCGAGCCGACGAAATTAGTAATATTATCCGTGAACGTATTGAACAATATAATAGAGAAGTCAAGATTGTGAATACCGGTACTGTACTTCAAGTAGGTGATGGTATTGCTCGTATTTATGGTCTTGATGAAGTCATGGCAGGTGAATTAGTAGAATTTGAAGAGGGTACAGTAGGTATTGCTCTGAATTTGGAATCCAAAAATGTTGGCGTCGTATTAATGGGTGATGGTTTGAAGATAAAAGAGAGAAGCTCTGTAAAAGCAACAGGAAGAATTGCTCAGATACCTGTTAGTGAAGCTTATTTAGGTCGTGTTATAAATGCTTTGGCTCTTCCTATTGATGGAAGAGGCCCAATTCCAGCTTCTGAATCCCGGTTAATTGAATCCCCTGCGCCTGGTATTATTTCGAGACGTTCTGTATATGAGCCCCTTCAAACCGGGCTTATTGCTATTGATGCAATGATCCCTATCGGACGGGGTCAGCGAGAATTAATTATTGGGGACAGACAGACTGGTAAAACAGCAGTAGCCACAGATACGATCCTCAATCAAAAAGGTCAAAATGTAATATGTATTTACGTAGCTATCGGTCAAAAAGCATCTTCTGTGGCTCAAGTAGTGACTACTTTCCAGGATACAGGAGCCATGGAATACACTATTGTCGTAGCTGAAATGGCGGATTCACCTGCTACATTACAATACCTCGCTCCTTATACGGGAGCGGCTCTGGCTGAATATTTTATGTACCGTGAACGTCACACTTTAATAATTTACGATGATCTCTCTAAACAAGCACAAGCTTATCGCCAAATGTCTCTTCTATTAAGAAGGCCTCCCGGTCGTGAAGCTTATCCAGGAGATGTTTTTTACTTGCACTCACGCCTTTTGGAACGAGCTGCTAAATTAAGTTCTCGTTTAGGTGAAGGAAGTATGACTGCTTTACCAATAGTTGAGACTCAATCTGGAGATGTTTCAGCCTATATTCCTACTAATGTAATTTCTATTACAGATGGACAAATCTTTTTATCTGCTGATCTATTCAATGCTGGAATCCGACCTGCTATTGATGTGGGTATTTCTGTTTCCAGAGTAGGATCTGCAGCTCAAATTAAAGCTATGAAACAGGTAGCTGGAAAATTAAAATTGGACCTAGCCCAATTCACAGAGTTGGAGGCTTTTTCACAATTCGCTTCTGCCCTTGATAAAACTACTCAGAATCAATTGGCAAGAGGTCGACGATTACGCGAATTACTTAAACAATCCCAATCAGAGCCTTTAACAGTGGAAGATCAGGTAGCCACTATTTATACAGGAACCAATGGATATCTTGATGTCTTAGAGATTGGACAGGTAAGGCTTTTTCTTGAAAAGCTGCGTATCCGTTTAAAAAATAAGAAACCTGGATTTCAAGAAATTATATCTTCTACAAAGATATTTACCGAGGAGGCAGAAGTCCTTTTGAAGGAAGCTATTCAGGAAGAAATCAAAGTCTTTGTGGTTCAGGAACAACCATAAATGGATCATTTGGAGTTCTTAGTATAAGGCTAAGAACTGAGAAATACTTGTAGTTTTGAATTGTTCAAAAACGATTTTTTTATTTGTATAGTTTTAATAAAAATAGATGAAAAAAAATTGCGTCCAATAGGATTTGAACCTATACCAAAGGTTTAGAAGACCTCTGTCCTATCCATTAGACAATGGACGCTTTTCATACCTATTTTTTTCTTGTTTTAATAAGAAAAAATTCTCTATAAAACCTTTTCCAATTTTAATAAATTGGAAAGAAAAGATGCATATAAAAGCTTATGATCCATATATAAGAGATATATAAGCGGGTAGCGGGAATCGAACCCGCATCGTTAGCTTGGAAGGCTAGGGGTTATAGTCGACGTTGATTTATCATTTTGAACGTCTCTAATTCAAAACCGAACATGAGATTTTTGTTTCATTCGGCTCCTTTATGGAAAATTGGTTGATGGATTCTCGAATCCATCAGATCCATAACATCTATGTCAGCTTTTCTCTATGACATCTCAAATTATCCGCTTTTTAGATGATCCCTCTGAATAAGAGAGAGTTATTATATCAACTCTCTCTAGTCTAGTTACTTCGTTCTCTATTTTGATTTGTATGATCTTCAGGAAAAGATCAGAGTTTCCACCGAGCTATAATATGTTTCTAGTTCTAGCAAATTAGAACCGTCATTTTTGAGCTATTTTGCTTCAAAAAATTCTTTTTTCTAATCAAGAAATCGAAGATCTAGTTACGATTGGAAATCAACTTTTGCATCTTTATCCATAGATCCTTTCCTTATACTTTGTAAAAGGTGGATACAGTGAAATCCAATTCCAAATTATGCTTCACGACTTATATCCAAAATTTTTTGGATATCCAATTTCCAAAAATTTTGAATCAAAATCCGGATAATGTATATGTTTCCTCAAACACAATATCCTATTGAGAGGAAAAGGACAAAACCTTATTTTATAAATAGAAATAAACTTTTTTGATCCCTTAACTTTTAAGGTTTTCAATAGAACGAATCACACTTTTACCACTAAACTATACCCGCTATATGTTCATTATATAGCATATATACACTATTTGTCGAATAAAAAAATGAAATAGGATAAAGATAGCATTCAAATCGTAAGATTTACGACTTTGCTATGTATTTCGTTTGCACGTAGAAAATCAATCAAATAAATCGAGTTGCACTTTTTTGAAAAAAAAAAATTCAATATATATGTTGAATATAACATAAAAATATCGAATTATATTATATGCTAGTTACATGACTTATTTGTTAATAAGTCATTACTCAATAAACAAAGGTTTTGATTCCATATGTATGAATCCTTTATGAAAGGTCGACTATCAAAATGATAGATTTTTTCTATGTTTATGATTTTTTTCACGTTTTTTCAACTTCACTACGAATCCCACATATTTGATCAGATAGATCTGATCTTATAATAAGGAATTCTATTAAAGTTTTATATCAATTTGATCGAAAAATGTTCTTCTATTTCGAACTCACTATATCTCATATAACAAAGAAACCGCGTTTCATATATGAAACGTTTTCATATGTTTTGATTCCTGACTAACTAAATAAAGAGTTATCTTTGAATTGAAAAAAGAAAAAAAGGAATGGGATATAGAATGCAAAAATGAATTCTATTTAGTAATTTAGTAATAATCATCCTTCTAGGTATGAAGGATGGCACAGAAATATGAAAATGAGAATTTCTATTGTTGTTGCTGTTTCAACAAGAAACATTTTTTTTGAAAAAAAAAAAATATATTTGATTTCTTTTTGATATCCAAAAAGAGTTTGGTCCTGATGACCCATCAGGGATTCCTTCAACTAGGGATAGAGAAAAAAAAGGCCTGGTCAGTATTTAACCAGACCAGGCTGGGGTTCCGTAAAAAAGAAAATGAAGTAAAACAAAGAAAGTAATTCAAAATCCTTTTTTGATTAGTAGATATGAATTTGAATATTATATATTCAAGAATATAATACAGGAAAGTAGATTTCCTAATCCTAATTAAAGTAGATTTCCTAATCTACTACAGTTGTACTTTTTCTTTCTAATCAAATACAATAGAAAAACAAGAATTTTTCTCAATCTTTATTTCATATATCATATCCCAACACAGATAAAATCATTGATTTTTCATGAATTTGGGGAGATGGCTGAGTGGACTAAAGCGGCGGATTGCTAATCCGTTGTACAAGTTATTTGTACCGAGGGTTCGAATCCCTCTCTTTCCGCTCTCTCTTATGATTTAATATTTTTGAATTCAGAGGAATCAAAATCCCTCTGATTGTATCATAAGAAATTTTTTGAAATATTAATTCAAAAAAAGTGAAGAAAAACTAAGAATCTTTTGGTTTTATTCCTCACGCCCAGGATTACGCCCTGGATCATTAGATAAAAATCCGAAGATAAAAAGGGAAACAAAGAATATAACTACTGTGTAAACAAAAAGTTTGAGAGTAAGCATTCTAAAATCTTCAAGATTTTTTTTTGTTTTTTAGGGAATAAGTTACCTTTCCTTACGATATACAAACCCTTGTTTTCTTATGTTCAAAAAAGAAAGATTTTTTCTTTTTAAGAATTTTTTCTCGTATTTATTAAGAATTCGCTATTTTCGAAACCGAAAGATTTATACTCATTGGAAGATCAGAACAGACAGATCAAAATCAAAAAGCTGATTCCATTTTTTTGCTGCAATGATGAATTGCATATTCATTTCGATTTTGGAAAGAACTCTTTGGAAGTAACCTTCATAAAAAATATAAGGCAGCTTTTATTATCCATTTTTCGAATTGATTTAGTAAAATATTGACTAAATCATCGAAAACTTACAGCAGCTTGCCAAACAAAAGCTAAGAGAAAAAAGAGTAGAGGTATAACAGGCATAATATCTACAATTGGATTGAAAATCGCATAAGCTTCAGGCAATTTGGCGAAGAAAGAACTACTCGGATAAAGGACAGAATTAAGACAGATACAGATTAAACTAAAGAAATGAAGCATAAAAAGATTTCGTTTTTGTAGATTAGATAATTTTGTGAATTATTTTTTTAAGATAAGGGAAAAATGAGAAAAACAGGTTTCAAAATCCTTCTTTTTCTTCATGTTTTTCCAAAATCAAAAATCCTTCTCTCCATTCTCATTTGAGAATAAGAATACAAGGATTTCTCCTTTCATACAATATCTTAATTCTATTCTATAGAATGATCAATCAAATTTGGGATTCTATCCTATTCTATCCTATATTCTCTCTATTATTATCTACATGTGTTAAAATAATATGTATTTGCATATTCTGACTAGCTGTTGTTTTGAAAAACAAAGCATAAGATTTGAGTTTAGGAGAAAAGGGCCTTCCTTGGATTTGAACCGATAACTTTTGGTTTCGCAAATCTTTTTCTATAATTTGAAAATACAATATAGGGAAAGGGCTAGTATGATTTCCAAGAATGAGAGCTAAGGTTATTGTCTAAGTCTATCTATCGTTGACCTTTCTCTAGAATAGAATCGGCTGAATAAATCTAAGAGACGATGGTTTACCTTGCAACGAATATCACTTTATCCGTCAATTATTTTTTGAATTTGCATCATCAGATGGATTTTGACTACATAAACTGATCGAATACCTCCGAGAAGAAGTATTCTCTGTACTACATCATTTGCTATGATGGTAGATAGGACTTATTAGGTAGGAGTAGGATAGTTCTTTTTCTTAGATCTAGATCTTTAGACAAACTCAAAATAAAGGGATTCCAATACTTAAGATATCCAACTCATTCCCAAATCTTCTGTAACTAGTAGATTTGATCCACCTTTTTTCAAAAAAGGTAGATCAAATTCTTAAGATAAAATAAATCGTAAAACAGATTTGGAATACTAAAAGCTTGTATCACAGTTTTTTCGTTTTTCTTTGTTTTTTTTATCATCCTTTGAATTTCATGTTCAAAAAGGAGTATTAAGGACCTCGGGATAGAAGTGGAAAAGTTTTTTTTAGGAAGTCAGTCGTCTTAAGTTGATGAAAAATCGAGTTAGAGAGGTCTATCTAAATCTCTGATTTTAAGAGACCTTTTTAAGGGACAGTCATCTATGTGAGAGATTCTCGCCTAAATAAAATTTTAGATGTTCCATATCAACGTTTCGAAGGAAAAAAGTGAAATATTTTTCATGGGAATTTCTATCGATAGTCATTTTCTTATGTGAGCCCGTTTGGTTCATGCGTTAGAGCATCGCATTACAAATGCGATGGTCATCGGTTCGACACCGAGAACGGGCTTTTTTCTCTATAGATTCTCTAGAATTGAGAATTTCTCGCTTTCTCCAAAAACAAAAAAAGGAAAAGAAAATGTTCGATTTCTTTTTTGTCCCTTTTTTATCTTTATACACAACTATCCTATATAGTTCTATAGGTATATTATACAAGTGATTTCAAAGCCTCTTTGATATATTGAGCACTTTCGTTTTGATGTATGGAAGTGAAGATATTCAATCAAACTCTTGATATATTTTTACTTGACAACAATAATTATTATCAAGATAATTAATAATCTCTACTAGGTTTGAATCAAAATGGGAATGGGGCGTCGCCAAGCGGTAAGGCAACGGGTTTTGGTCCCGTTATTGCGAAGGTTCGAATCCTTCCGTCCCAAGTTTTTTTCTTTTATGAAGTGAAAAACCGGATTACATTTTCTTCATATTATATGAATTATCAAGATAATTAATAATCTAAAAAATATAATAAGCTAATTATCTACTCTACTTCATTTGACTCAAAATTGTTTTACTAAACATTGTAAATATGACCATATCAATATATGTGATATTGTCATATTGACATCTTGAAATAGAATATTTTTGAATATTCACAATGCTATTTTTTGGATTGAAGGATTATTTTATCATTCTATATTTAGAAGACTCCATAATTTTGATAGAATTTGTCGGATCACTTGACACTGATAGAAAACATCATTAGAATAACTTAATGTAACCGACGACTATTTCGATAGGAAGTAGTAAAGGGAGGGAGTATCCTTAATTTTTGATTGATTTTTTCGAGAACCGTACGAATTTCGAGAATCGTACCAAAGTTATAGCCCTTGGTACACGTCATAATCTGATCTTGAATTGGGAGTTGACTATGATTCAAGGATTCAAAACATCTCCTTTTTTTACCTAAAGGAAAAGAAACTAAGCAGAATTTAGCAGTAGGATATTCCCTTTTCCATGGTAAAAATTGATAGAAAAAAAGCCCGCTATAGGAATTGAACCGATAACTATCGTATTACAAATGCGATGCTCTAACCACTGAGCTAAGTGGGCTAATAATAACAATGTTTCAAAATGCTATTTTTTGGATTGATTCATAATTTTGAGAATCGAAATTCTCACTAAAAGCCCATTTTGTTTCTAAATGAAAAAGTACTAAACATTGGTCAATATGACAATATCAATATATGTGATATTGTCATATTGACATCTTGACAATAGAATATTTTTTAATATTCATTTTGGATTGAAGGATTATTTTATCATTCTATATTTAGAAGACTCCATAATTTTGATAGAATTTGTCGGATCACTTGACAATGATAGAAAACATCATTAGAATAACTTAATGTAACCGACGACTATTTCGATAGGAAATAGTAAAGGGAGGGGGTATCCTTAATTTTTGATTCAAAATGCTATTTTTATGGATTGATTCATAATTTTGAGAATCGAAATTCTCACTAAAAGCCCATTTTGTTTCTAAATGAAAAAGAAATTGATTTACTACGACTTACTAAAAAATTTGTTTAGTAAACATAGTTTTACAAAACTACTTGACAAAAAAGATGTCATATATCAATATATTTATATTGTCATATGACATCTTTTTTTATCCTAAATCCTGTAAAAAAAGAAAAAAAAGCCCGCTATCGGAATTGAACCGATGACTATCGTATTACAAATGCGATGCTCTAACCACTGAGCTAAGTGGGCTAATATTAACAATGTTTTTTTTTTGATTCAAAATGCTATTTTTATGGATTGATTCATAATTTTGAGAATCGAAATTCTCACTAAAAGACAATTTTTTTACTCAATGTTACTCAAAATTGTTTTACTAAACATTGGTCAATATGACCATATCAATATATGTGATATGGTCATATTGACATCTTGAAATAGAATATTTTTGAATATTCACAATGCTATTTTTTGGATTGAATGATTATTTTATCATTCTATATTTAGAAGACTCCATAATTTTGAGTCGACATCTAGAATTTTCGGGTAATTTGACACTGATAGAAAAGGTACATATAATAAGCTAATGTAACGGACGACTATTTCGATAGGAAGTAGTAAAGGGAGGGAGTATCCTTAATTTTTGATTGATTTTTTTGAGAACCGTACGAATTTCGAGAATCGTACCAAAGTTATAGCCCTTGGTACACGTCATAATCTGATCTTGAAGCATTAGAATAATAGTTGATCATTCTAATAACCAATCCCTTGGTTACAGCATTCATTCTGTCTTACTCTATAAAAAAAAAATTAATAATCTCTACTAGGTTTGAATCAAAATGGGAAGGGGACGTCGCCAATGCGGTAAGGCAACGGGTTTTGGTCCCGTTATTGTGAAGGTTCGAATCCTTCCGTCCCACGTATTTTTCTTTTATGAAGTGAAAAACCGGATTACATTTTCTTCATATTATATGAAGAAGAATTTGTTAAAGCGAAAGTTCAATTCTGAAATGAAGTGCATTCTAAGAACTGATTTATTTCAATGAAATAAAAAGAAAAATCTTAGTAAAATACCACATTCATTTTTCCAAACCAGCCAAACCAGAAAGAACTGTTGAATTTATCGAAATTATTCAGGATATGTTTGTACTTAATAAGAGAATTAGTCTCTTAGATTCAAAGAAAGGCCTTTTTATTCTAGGTTTCAAAACCTAATTACTATATTCTGAATTAGTACGAATATATTTTTATTCTTCAATAATATAGTAAATAAATAAAGAAAAAAGGGTAATTCAAAAAAAAAAGAAATGAGTAGACAGTTGATGTGTAGACTAAAGAATAGGCAATGAGTTTTGAATTTTGTCAGCGGTATGGAAACTTTGAATTCTAACTAGAATTCGACAAAAAAAAATAGAGTCCAAAGAAATAGGAATCTTTGGTGTCTATTTTTTTGATCTTATATATTATCGACTTCAAATATTATGAAGTTTCACTTCCATTTAATATCATGGTGTTAATTTAAGATAAAGGTTGAGCAAAAATTTGTATAATTGATCTACTTGCATGTTACTGCCGTATTCTCATTTTCGAATTGATCAAAAAATTCTTGATCTTTTTTGAAGTAAAAGAAAGATGATATGTATCAAAAAAATATGTTCCTATAGAAATATAGGATATATTTTGTTTTATTTTATCTCAGTGATTTTCTTTTTAAGAACGAAAAAAAAGTTTTCAGTTAAGGTTAAGTGAATACAATTTTGATCTATATCTATGATTTCTTATATGAAATTTTTCATTTCATAAAAAAAAGATTAATTGAAAGTATAGGAATAAAATCTCTACAGAAAAAAGAGAGAGCCTCAACTCTCAATCCAAAAAATCTAGATGCAAAAAATCCCTATGGTGATACAACGTCTTTTTTTGAGTATTTTCCTTTAGTTGATCTTGTTTTGTTTATCCTTTAGTGTAGTTTTCATTTCGATTTATTGTATAAAATGAAATTCTCATAAAAAATAAAAGAAAAAAGGAGGAATCTTTATGTCTCGTTATCGAGGACCTCGTTTCAAAAAAATACGTCGTCTGCGAACTTTACCAGGACTAATTCAAAAAAAAAAAATATCAATTCCAATTTGATCCTAAAAAAGAATCAATTACTTTTAGTAAAAAAAAAAAAACAATATGGTACTCGCTTAGAAGAAAAACAGAAATTACGTTTTCATTATGGTTTGACAGAACGACAATTAGTTCGATATATGCATATCGCTGGAAAAAGCAAGGGATCCACAGGTCAAGTTTTGTTACAACTACTTGAAATGCGTTTGGATAATATCCTTTTTAGATTGGGTATGGCTCCAACTATTCCTGGAGCTAGGCAATTGGTGAACCATAGACACATTTTAGTTAATGGTCATATAGTTGATATACCAAGTTATCGTTGCAAACCCAGAGATATTATTACTACAAAAGATAATGAAACATCTTTTGACCTGATTCAAAAATCTATTAAGTCATCTAAAAAAAATACATTACCAAAACATTTGACTATTTCAAAAAACAATGAAGGACGAGTACATCAAATAATAGATAGGAAAGAAATCGGTTTGCGAATAAACGAGTTTTTAGTCGTAGAATACTATTCTCGTCAGATTTGAACCTAAGCAAATAAGAATTCATAAAATTTTTCCTTTTTCGCCGAACTAAAACGAAATGAATTAAATCCTGAATTCCTATTTTTTTTTCTTTTTAGAGGGAAAAAAGAACCATTGTGGAACTGATCAAAGATATCCTATTCCACATGCGTTTGGATCATAATAGTCAAATCGTTCTGGGTTATCTCTAGGGCAATATATGTCATAATCGTATACACGTGGGGGATATAGTACTGATCGAAATCAGTGATTCTGATTCAAATTCAAAGACTAGGTAGGATCAAAAAACTACAGAGGATTTTCAAGTGGAGGAAGATTCCGATCCTTCTGAATTGTTGTTCGATACGGAAACTAGAAATCAAAAAAGCAATGATCTTCCTCAATAAGCGGATCATAAGGAACATATGATCAAAAGAAAAAAAAAACAAAGAAATTGAAATATAGATATATACGAATATAAAATTCAAATCGAGACATCCTTTCTATGACAGATCTTAATTTACCTTCTATTTTTGTACCTTTAATAGGCCTCGTTTTTCCGGCATTTTCAATTATTTTTTTCTTTTTTTATGTACAAAAAAATAATATTGTATAGAGCCTAGATCTAACCGAGTATAGTTAATTTAAGGTGGATCAGCGAATATTTTGAATAAATAGGAAAAAAAGGGAAA
>JAMFTS010000969.1:0-27938 GCA_028095005.1 Rhynchospora pubera | reverse complement strand
CTATAATTACTGTTTCAAAGTCAAGCCTTTGAAAGCTCTTAGTTATGTCTCAGTCCAGACTCCAGAGATAATGTGAGCGGCAAAATAATGGTGACAGGTACAAACTATTGATCCAATTCTTGTACTACTGGCATTATATTTTACTGATAGGTACAGACTGTAAATAGTGCTGAGTTCAATTTACATATTTCTTTTTGCTTTAGTTTCAATGTGCTTGTGTTGTAGCAAGGAAGTTGAAATAATTGAGGCCAAATTGAGCATGAGTAACGGCTCAGAGAAATGGGAAAGGAGGGGAAAAAAAAAAAAAAACGCAAGGAACACTAGGGGCATAATAAGGGAAAGATCTAGCATATTAGCCCGGTCTTATTTATAGTTGTCGTTGCATGAGTCTGTATGTCCTTGCGCAAGTACTTCAAAAATTCTGAGAGTAACATATACGGTAAGAAGAGACGATTGTCCCAAACAGCAAAACCAAAACTAAGTGATACTGTATAATTTTTTTTTTAAAAAAAAAAAGAAGCAAAGAAATTGAACTTTGAAATTAGAACTCCATTCCTCTTGCTTCAATGTAAAAGGAACCGCACATACCAAAAATGTAGAGTTACAAAGTAAATCAGTTTGTGACAGTTGCAGGAAGGTATAATTCACAGCTCAGAAAAATAAATGCGTGGACCAGTCCATCAAGACTCAACAACCAAAAAATTAACAAATTGAACTCAATACCAACCCAAAAGGAGAAGAGTGAAAAAAAAAACAACTATACAGAGCACACATCAGCAATGTTGACAATGATACAGTGCTAATGGGACTGCAGCAGTGCCATACATTGCCATCACGCATTCATATATCAACAAAAAGATTGTGTGTCCATTTTTTTTTCTTCCTTCATGATAAGTAAAAAATGAAAAAAAGAAAAAAAAGAAACCACCAGCACGCCACCTTTACACATGAACTGGGAAGCCAAAATTCTGAAAAACCCTAATCTGGCCACCCCTTGCTGCTGTTACAATTACCAAACCCCAAGCTGACTGACGGTGCACCTCGATTGCACCATTAGATACCTCAATTGGGTTCAAACAGACAGGACTACACCCAGTTGGTGCCAGTTTCTCCTCTGGCCAGGTGGCACTACTTGACCTGTCACTCTGGTGATGTTCATTGGTCTCTGCTGGTGGAGCTGCCTTGTCAGAGACTGAACCAGGCCAAGTGGCAGCAACAGTAACATGATGGCAGTGGAAGTTTTCATAAGAATGTGTGATGTTGACCGGAGATGGTTTGGGTTTTGCAGGCTGAGGATTTTCTTCGTATCTCCAAATATAGACATGGGAGTCCTCGCTAGCACATATCACATATTTACCATTGGATGATATAGAGGCAGAGATCTGACTACTCGTGTTGCGAAATCCTAAAACCCAAAAAACGAGGAAAAGAAGTAATTAATTTCTCATGAAAACCAGCCCCAAACCTCTAGAAGTTTTAAGTTCATGATAGAATGTCCAGAATTCTTTTTTGTCGTTTTTCATTTTGGACCTAGGACATGCTCGAATTTGCATTATATCGCGCGTACTTATATCTTATATTTTCTATTGTTGCTGTTTCTTAGTGTTTCCTTATGATTTTCAGAGGATGGCTTTTGCCCCATTAATTAGAGGCCAGTCCAGTTTTATACTGACGAATAAAACTGATTTTACTTGGGAATTAATTCATTGGCATCCCTTCTGAATCTATTTTTTTCCTAAAAAGGAGGATAGAGAGAGAGAGGGAGAGAGAGAGAATGCCTTTCAGTTTATGAACCAACTCGGTGCCATTGACTACACGAATTCTTGAATCAGCTGAAGTTATTAGCACTTCTGAGGTGCTTCCTGGAACAAACTGTTTAATGAAGCTGGTCAGAGAGCATATATATTTGAATACTGTGACCAAGATGTGAGTAAAATCATACTTTGACAATTTACCTGGAAGCCAGTAATTTTCTTGTGACGTGACTTCTTCCTCCTTCCATGTAGGTCAACTTGGCTTTTGTAGTGTAGTTTATTCTCTGATAACCACAATTAAAGAAATTAAAAAGTTTTAATTGATTCTGACAATAACAGATCTACTTTAAGTTTCATAAGATCAGCATTTTACTGTGATTGCAGACATCACCTAACAATCACAACCAGATAATTCTATGTAAAGACACTCATATAATTTGGCCTTCACTAGATAATTCTAACTAACTGAGTTTCTTATTAACATGATCATGCTAACTTTAAAATTTCACATTGAAAATTTTAATTGGCTAGATTGCACATAGGGATAAAGGTACAATAATCTTGCCTTATCCACAATCTGGTTAAATAAATAATAACAAATTAACAGACATTTTAGGTCTGGGCATCAAGTAAAGAAACAGCAATATAGGCAACCAATATGCGTATTTGTATGAGATGATAAAACCCTTAATTATGTAATTATAGAAGATTATAATGTTAATCAGTCAGAAACTCAGAATTGATTAATCATACCAGATGTGTCAAACAAATGACAACCTCCATTGTGCGATCCCACCAGTGCACCCTTCAAAACCAAATATCGTGTCACAAAAGTAACAAATTATGTTTTCTTCACTTCCATTATCGACAAAGAAGTTACGTTTAACTAAAGTATTACCTGTCCATCAGGGGTATAACATGCAGCAGTGACCATCTCATGAAGGTCATACCAGTCAACTATTTTTCGATCAGGGATGCTCCACACTCTAACTTTCTCATCAAGGGATCCACTAATAAAATATCTGTTGTCGACTGGATTGAACTGGATACAGGTCACTATTAAAAGAAGACGTATACAATAAGTACAAGGATACAAGTAAGGAGACGAACAATAAGATGAAGAAAAGAGTTAGACAATCGGCAGAACATCGTCAGATGCACACTACATCAAAAGAAGGAATAAAAAGAAGTAGTACCTATCACTATATCCAATATCATTGCATACCATTCTTTTTTTTTTTTCTTTTTTTTTAAAGGATCATTGCATATCAATTCTCAGAAATAGCAACTAACTAAGGTTAAATTTCAGAAAAATCGGGTTTGAAAGACTTGCCATAGTCACTATGTGAGAATGTTTTAAGGCAAGACCGGGTAGAGATGTCCCACAGCTTAACAGTCTTGTCCATTGAAGATGAAAGCAAGTACTGTGCACAAAATGTAACCCACATATTAAGTGATGAAATCAAATATAAACAGACATGAATTGAAAAATAAAAGCAGCACATGCATTTGAAAATCAATATATTAAGAATTAAAATCATAACATGTTGGTAAAATTATCTGGTCCATTGTTGTACCAGTACAGTACCTCAATGTACAAGCATGGTTGATTCTTTTTTTGGACAAGAAAAAAAAAATAATCCAATAGTTAAGAAGAAATAAGCAGGAACATCGTCTCACAAAATTACCAGATAAAGATTCGGACGTAGAAATAGGAAATAAAAAAATTAGTCATACAAAAGAAAAGATTAATGGCTGACGTTACAGAAGAAGGTACAAAAAGAATGAGGACATTCAAGTCACTAACAGACCAGCCTCACACTGCTTCCATTTTTCACGTAGTCACTTTCAGAGGGATGGAGCAGGGCCTAACCTTTTAGCGACTCAGGTTAAGGACCGGACTTGGACTTCGGAATCAAAACAAATCCAAAACTAATGGTCCAAGGAACTAAGATTAAGATGGAACAATATTTCTATATTTTATATTCTCGATCTGGTTTGCAACAGTCAGGAAAATTGAACATAAGTTGCAACATTAATTTGTAAATCCTCCATTCCATTACATCAAGCAAAGGTTTGACAAAATTCAGTCACAAAGCTTAATCCTGTCATATCATATGTGGAAGGCTAAGTTTTATCCATTGTTTTCTATTCGGTCACAAACTCCACAATAAGCTCATGTAGTTTGAGGACATCAATTTTAACTCTGTAACACACTCCAATTACAAGGAAAGTAAATAAACAGAAAAATTACCTGAGATTTAGACCATGATAAGTCAAGCACATCATCTCCATGTCCATGCAAGGAACAAATGGGTTTCTCTCCCAGCTGGAGAACACGATCAGGTATGACAGCTTGGTGAGAACTAACTGACTTCCTACTGCTATGAATCTTCCCCCTCCTCTTTTTATCCCCAGCAAGCGGGCTCATTTCCGCACAGCTTAGACTGAGTGCAGCATCTGGCGACCCATCACTGATTCCTGCCAGTACTGTATTGCAACCGGCATTCTTCTTCTCCAGTTCCACCACCTCCCACACACAGATAACCTTATCCTCACCAGCACTAGCCAAGTATTTTCCATCACAGCTGAAACGAATGCTCCAAACGGCCCCACTGTGGCCCTCTATCTCCTGGGTCATAAATACACCTGTGAACTCCTTGTAGGATTTGCCATATTGTCGGATCCGGATCCGCTCAGGTCCAACCCCACTTGAGCGCGGCCCACTATCGAGACCATCATCAGTAACTGAACTAAGCCTCCTTGCCCCCTTCTCTGCTGAAGTGTCCTTGCTGTCACCACTCTTGGAATGCTTATGGTGGTGCATGCCTGCCATGCTTTTGATACCCTTAAGCCATCCCCTTTTCTTCTTTGATCTGCCCGGCGATTTCGTGTCCTCAGAATTTGAATTGGAAGTGGAATAACGAGGGCTCGAAACCAAACCAGGTTCAATTGTTCCAGAAAGCTCTGAATTGGTAACTAGCTGGCGCCGCATCAGCTCTTGTACAATAGGTGAACTGCTGAAACGCATTTCAAATTCCTCAAATGTAAACTGTCTCCCAGTGCTGATTTCCTTCAGTTTCTCCCAAGTGCCATCCTCTCTTACCTCTTTAACCACAAACTCCGACCCAGTATCCAAGTTCCTGATCCGGCATTGCTCTTTAAACTCCTCCAAAGATTCAGATTGTACAGCTGTTGTTACCTGAACACCATTCGGTTTGCCGTTTCCCTCGGATCTGGATCGAAATGTCGTAGAAGGCGATGGAGCATTGTTAAGATGCTCCCCCAAAGAGACTGATCTTGCTGGAGGGGTCGCCGGAGTCGACGACAAGTCAGAGACGGGTTCCGTACGTACAGCTGTAGGTGGTGGTGGAGGGAGGTCGGGAGCGAGGCCCATGTTCTGAAGGAGTCGACGGCGTCGCTCCTCCACAGAGGAAGGCTCTGATATCCATACCTCGTACGCGACTGAGGGAGGCGGGGGGAGAGAGCGAGGAACGGCGGAGGAGCGGCGACGACGGTGGATAGGGTTCCGATGGTGGTGATTGTCGACAATGGGATCGTCGTTGTCGGATGCGGAGGTGGAGGAGCAAGAGGAGGAGAGAATCCGATCCAACGACTCGTAGAACTGCTCCTCTTCGTCCTCTTCCTCTTCGTGGGTCCTCGTAGCCATTGCGGATTCGGGTTCGAATCAGAGAAGTCCGAGAGTTCTCAACAGTTGCAACGGCATTGCCTAGGCAACGCCGATCAGACGAGGATGGAAGGAAGGAAAAGATGCGTTTATTAGTTGAGAGCATTACTCGCTCTCTCTTTCAGAGATGTTTTCTGATGCCTTCATCCCATTCGTAATTATTTTCCTACGCGTGGAATTATGTTTTAGATGAAGAACTGTGTCACTGATAGTGGGACCCGCGGTGGTTTGCAGTGAACGGTGTAGGGGTAACATGCGGGCGACGTTTTGTTGGAGCAAATGAAAAACGAGTGGGACCGCGGGAGAGAGGTTTATTAGGTAATTAATAATTAATTAATTAATTAATTAGTAATGAAGGTGGAAGGGAGGAGTGGGGAGGCTTTACTTGAGCTGCCGGCACGAATAATTACGTGACGGGGGTATTTGCGCGTTACCGAAAGGCGAAACGAGAGGTCTCCATAAAGGAAGAGATATGGTTGGTGTCCCAAAATTGGAACGCTCCAAGATTTTTAGTGAGGTAAATTGCTTTTGATCCAGACTGCAGAGTTCTATTTGTAGAAACTAGGCCGAAAAAAAAAAGGCTAAATATCTCATGTAAAAATACACTAGAAGGATACATGAGTTTCACTCGATAGGGAAATTTTTACTGACATTTTATTATCGAATTTGTTGCAAAAAATCGAATTTCATTATACAAAGATTTTATTAAAATTTATAATTGATTATCATCTGCAATGATTATATTACAAGTTAGATTATATGATATCATTTTAATTTTATAAATTATATTACAATAAATATATTGCAAGTTAGATTATATGATATTATTTCAATTTTATAAAATTTATTGCATAGGAATTTAAAGCAACGGCTAAAGAGGCCAAATAACAATTAGACATGAACTACGTTAGATTTTCAAATATATTTAATTCTTAAATTAAATAATATATAGTAAGACTATTTTTTAAATATATTTAACTAAAAAAGAGAGAACTATTTGTAATTATAGAAAATACAAAAGAGAATACTATTTTTAATTATAGAAAATACAATTAGGCATGAACTATCTTATATTTTCAAATATATTTAATTCTTAATTATTAATTATATAATGATTGGTATGACTATTTTTAATATATTTAACCAAAAAAATATATATTGTAAATTATAGAAAATGCAGTCACTGTTTTTAATTAATACTATAGATGCCTCTTGGAAATTTAAAAAGTAAAAGAAAAAAGAAAGAAAAATGCGGATTTTTTTTTTGGGGTCAAGCTTTGATATTAGAAAAGGAATAATGTGTTTATTATGTATATAGGAATCAATTTTCTCCAATTAATTTTTTTTCACGAGGAAATTTTCAATAAGTCCATATGTTTCCAAACATGTTCTACATGTAAGAAACAACGAGGTAGTGGGGAATACAAAGCATTATTTTTTTATTATTATACTCTGATATAATGGGGTTTAGTGCTGACAAAATTTCATCTTGCAAAATATGTCAAAATTTACATTGTTGGAAATTCTCTTCTCATTAAAACAGTGCTTAAACGGGGAAAAAAATGGCATGTTCTAAAATCTTACTAGCATACTTTATCTTATAAAATAAAAAATAATAATGTATGGAAATTTTCGTCATAGAGGAGTTTTTGAAGGCCCATGTGAGTTATAATCAATCACAGTCGTTTATCATCCTAAATGAATACTTTATTAGATTTTAATCCATATTTAAAAAAAACTATCTATGGTAGAATTTTCCATGATAAATTATATATATTTCGCGTGAAATTTGTGTTATTGAAATTATATTTCTTACCTATAGATTTTCAATTAGAGATTAAAATTGCACACTTGCCTATACAATACCAAATTAATCAAAACTAAAAGGGGGAAAAAAGAACATAATACAAATGTATGTAAAGGGAACGCTACCCGTGGGGCCGTCCGTGGGAAGAATTGAGTGCCACAATAGAAAGCAAGGTATTTGTCGCTGACTAATGCAAAAATATATCATATTTTGTTACTTCATTTAAAAAAAGCATGTTTTTATTATTAATCAAGACAAACTAAGCGCAACAACAATAATGATGGTAACAAATTAATGTTGGCTGAGTGTCAAGCACGTTCTGCAACTTTGGTTAAGTCAAAAGTTTTTCATTTTTAAATTGCAAGTGGTGCTGTTTATTTACTTTGAAGTAAAAAGTATGTTATGCAGATTAAAAAAAACAACTTATTAGTAACTGAAGGTTATTTTATACACCCTATATGAATGTTAGGTACAACAATTAAAATCATAAATCGACCAATAAAAAAGTATGAGAGATTGTACTTGATTTAAATCTTGATCTTAATCAACGATTGGACTCCATTTTTGTTGGGCAGTAATAAAAATGATATTTTTGTGGTACGAGATGTTTCATCAAAAGTTAGGTGTGCCAGGAATAATGATTTGGCGCGAGTGGTTTAGACAATCTTAATTATGTACGAGACTTACGCTTACTAATGTATTCATTGATAGACCCTAATTGCCTCGCACGCTACTGACTTTGCATAAAAACATTAAAAAATATAAGGGTACAATTACGACCCACATGTAGGTTGATACTTCTAAATATAATACATTTTGTATGTATCAACTCGACGGTGATTAAGTATAAAATAAAGAATTCTTTTTAATTTTTGTAGATCTTAATGAAAGTCAGGTCAACTGAAAGTATTTGTTTTTACTACATTGGCAATCCATTTAATGAGCACTCATCTTAAGCATAGAGTACGAGAATATTACTCGTGAGAATATTGATGAACTCCATTTAATATATATTTGTTCCTTTTTAGTATGATAGCTTCCGAAATTAAAGTCGTAGTCTTCTTGGATTTTAGTCTTTTTAGATCATGAGAATTCAGTGCGAGAAACTATATCGTTACCATCACATCATAATCTTGGTGTTAGTCTAAACCAATCCCGAAACATTGACTTTATTGCATATCTCTATTTCTACTCCTTATAAACTCGAGGATCAAAAAGGAGTTGCACGCTAAATCTAGCGTGTATACACTTATTTGTGTCATTCGATCGATTTGATATGTGGTTAGATATAAATCGATAGACGAAGTAACAATATATTTTGATTTTTCATTTAATAAAAAAACAAATTGAGCACCATATGTACATGTATCGCTAATAGGCTGAGCAACATATCTTTATTACCTGACATTATTTTATTTTTATATTTGTCCACATATGAGGACATCTTTTGCTAGTTGTTTAAACCAGGTTTTATTTCTAATTTTGTTAGTACAATTAGTAATACTGGTATTTATTAAAGACTTAGATAGTTCGAAAAAAATAATTACAGTTTATTAATTAATATTTTAATTCATCCGTTTTTCGCCATCATTCTCATCATCTCTAGTAAAATGTATTATCTTTTTTCCATTTTCAGCCAGCGTTATCCAGAGGATGATGGGGATGATGGCGAAAAGAGGATGAGAGAATGAGCGCTGGGGAGGATGAGGATGAGCGTTGGGGAGAATGGAGAACAGAGCGAATCAGATGGAGATAGCGAATCAGAGGATATAGAGGGGGGAAGAGTGATATATTAAGGTTCTAGTTAATACGGCAAAGGTTCTAGTTAATATATATAAAAATTCTAGTTAATATAAATAACAGTTCTAGTTAATATGTATAAAGATTCTAGTTAATATATATAAAGTATCTGGTTAATACACTAAAAGTTTCTAGTTAATATAGATAAAGGTTCTAGTTAATATAATAACAGTTCTAGTTAATATGTATAAAGGTTCTGGTTAATATAGTAAAGGTTATAGTTAATATATATAAAGGTTCTGGTTAATACAATAAAGGTTCTAGTTAATATATATAAAGGTTCTGGTTAATACAATAAAGGTTCTAGTTAATATATATAAAGGTTCTGGTTAATACAATAAAGGTTCTAGTTAATATATATAAAGGTTCTAGTTAATATATATAAAAGTTTTGGTTAATACAGTAATTGTTCTAGTTAAAATATATAAAGATTCTACTTAATAGACTAATAACCAGAACAGTTGCTCCTTTTTCTCTGTGTCTGTGTCGCTCCCTGTGTCGCTTCTTCCCTCTTCTCTGTGTCGCTCATCCTTCCTCCCTCTCATCTCCTCATTCAAAAAAAGAAAAACGCGTCATCCCCCAATCCAAAAAAGGAAAACGCGTGGGAGGATGATGGGGATGATAGGAAATGAAATCCCGTCCCGCGCGAGACTGTCCAGCGCACTGCTGTGAGCCGTGTGATTTAATCTCAATGGCAAAGGGAGCCCCGTGCATGTAACCTGATTGGTAGGCCCGAACCGTCCAGATCAGATCGGACGGTTCGTAGGCTGCGCTGGACGGTCCCTCGCGGGAGCAGATAAGGATTGGGATGATAGAGCTTCGAGGATGATCTTTATCAGTCCCGATATTTTAATCACTAATTCTAATAAAAATGTATCGATCCAAAAGTGTTAAACCTCTAAATTTGGCGTGTATATACCATTTTGAGCCGTTCGATTTATTTTATTTTTAATTGGCTGGGTATCAATTTGCATACAAAAAAGTATTATATTTTGTGTTTCTATCTAAAACGGAAACAAATTGAGCATTGGGTCGATAGAATGACGTTTAAACAATTTACTTTTTGCAAAAAAATCTACCGATTTCCTAGTAGATTGAGCCACTATATATCTGTATTATCTAACATGTACTTCTGTATAAATAAAATAATATCAATTATTTAGTTTCTTTATTCACCCACCTATTGGGTCATCTTTTTGCTTAGTTTATTATAATAAATAGACATGGAAATGCCCCAAGATTGGCGCCTGTTTTTATTCTATAGTCCTATTACTAACTTTCCGTTATCTAACTTAAAAAAATTTACTGTTTTCGTGGTAAATTCTGTAGCAAGTTACATCATCCCAAGTTGGCAGTTAGGTTATATAATTGTATGATAGCTTGTAAGGCAGAACTCATCATAAATCATAAATTCACTATAATGAAATTCACACTTTTACAGATAGCTTAATTATTTGTATTTAACAAAGGTCGTTGGTACGGCCATGACACAGTCGGTACCAGAAAAGCCCAAACTTAAGTCCTGTTGGTTGTACAATCAAATAAATCAATATTACTATTCCAAATCATTTGTCGACCGTTTAGGCTTTCAGATTAACTAGTAACGAACACATGTCAGGTCTTTATGTGGTACCATCGCATCAAGTGGTAGTACTAGCAAAGCACCAAACAAAGGGGGGCCTTCAATTTGAAAAGAAAGCAAAGGTTGCATTTTGGGACCAGCCCCTCCTGTTTATATACTTTGCTTCGAGCAGTTATAATTGGGACATGTAGCATGTACTGCCTCTTCAATAGCCTTCCTCCTCACATTTCTCATTTGCGGGTAGTGATTTTGATACTCCCAATATCGATAAAACACTCCTAATTTTTTTAAAAGACTATAGTACCCTCCATAATTTTAGACACTCCTAGTATTAAAAGAAATTACCATAACTGATAAAATTCCCCAACCGCCATTGACAATCATCAATTAAGTAATTCACCATACAAAACGAAAAGCACAAAAACAAAAAAAAATAATAACAAGGCTGTTGAGAAGACAATTTTGATTCAGTCTCTCTCAATTTTAACAAAGCTTAATGCAAGATGTACGAAACTTTTCAATTTATTTTTAATTTCCGAGGGTTTATACAATGAAAACTATTAAACGGGTTTTAGAACTGTCCAGACATTAAAGTGAATATTTTTTTTTATTGGTTAAAATCTCTTTTCTTTTAAATAAATTGGAATCTCATTAATTTTTTTTAGAGATTCTCGTTTGGTGTCAGTTTCAAGCAATATATATAGTATTGTACGTCGAGAGATCAGAGAAAAGATGGTTTGTCTCTTGATAAATAAAGATTGGCTGAAGATAAAATTCAACATATCATCAACCAATCTGATGTGTTTTTTGAACCCTCAACTCCATTGCATGTAAAATTATTTCAAGCTGCAAAAAAAAAAAAGAAAAAGAAAAACAAAACAAAGAGGTCTACTAGACGAGATCTATTAGAATTTGAGATTGCGGAAGCAAAATGGCAATCTAGTTTATTCAAATAGAGATGCTCATTCTAACCAAATGCATTAAGCTACTGGCACATTAATTCTTATCAAATGATAGTTTTTTTGAATGGATTAATCAAAATAGTTATTGGATGTTTTCAAAAAGTTTATTTTAGAGAACCAGCTCTTGGTCTAGTGGCAAAAAGCAATGCACCTTGATTCCTTGAGTGAAATGTCGCAGGTTCGAAACTCGGCTGGGGGTTTTTCATGGACATTTAATTTTAAAAAAAATAAGTTGGATGGCTTAGACCTCCAATTTATCTTAAAAAAAAAAGTTTATTTTAGTTGTTTAAGATTGGTAGTTATCTAAATGTCGACTATCAAATAAAATGATTTATTTTTTTAATTTGACTTAAAAGTTTTCAATTTTCGGACCATTATATAACACTAACTTAGACCTTAGAAATCAAATGATATAAAACACACATAATTTGAATTTGACATTTTCAATCGGAAATTATCTGGGATTAATATTTTGCTCCTTCACATATCTATTTTCTCTGTTATCTAATAAATGTTAAATCCTGATATTATGCATTCGGACCTCCATTTCGCTAGTACAGGAGGGAGATGGTTGAGAGAGCGTCAGTCGTCAGAGTATTATTCAGTATTCACAATTAATATAGTGCTTTATCAAAAGGGTATTTTTGTCCATAGGGAGTGTTTTATTAAGAAAGGGAGTCAAATTCACTACCCATGCTATATTTTCGGACCCAAGGAAGATCTCATAACAAAAGAGCAAGATATGGTTTAATTTTGAATTTTGAACTTTTTCAGAATTCTAGAGACCCTACGCCTTACTCTTGTGGCTAATTCTGTTTTTGATGGCCTCAGAAAGAAAAAGCACAGAGCAAAATTTTTATTTTTTACAGTATGAACTTACAAATTTTTTTTAAAAAAGTGAGACTTATCATAATTTAGGAGAATCATAAAAGGCAGTTAAAAAAATGTAAAATTTGGGAGTTCAAGATAAAGAAAAAATAACTCCTGTGAAGTATCGTAACCTATCTCATAATAATGGTACCATCATCATTATGGGTGCGTTTGGATAGGTGTGGGAAGAAGGAAAGAAAGGAAGAAGTGGAAAGAAGTATTGGGAATTGTGTAACTTTGTGAAGAGTTTGGATTGTTTATAATTTTTTTTCTTCCCATCTTCCTTCTTCCTCTTCTTCTTCTCTCATCCAAACGCACCCTATAATTGTTGTAATTCACAAAATAACTAACAACTTTATTTTACAATCATATTGTAACATTTTTTGCCTTAGCTTATACAATATTTACCAACACATATAAACCGAGCCAAAAAAAAATTTATCATAAAATAGTTATATAATTTATATGAAGTACAACTATATATGATGGTGCGATCTTTCTTAAGAGAAAAAAATATATCAGTACATACCAAAAAAAATAATGTAAATGTGCCTGACTGGGGGTGGGACAAAAGAAAGAAAGAAAAAAAAAAAAAAGGAGACAGTGGCTCCCATTTGTTGAACTTAGATCACCTGGGCTCCGTTTGGATAAGTGTGGAAAGAAGGGAAGAAGGGAAAAAGTGGAAAGAAGTATTATAAAGTGTGTAACTTTGTGAAGAATTTGGATTGTTTATAATTTTTTTTCTTCTTCTTCTTCCTTCTTCTTTTTCTTTATTCCAACGATCCAAACGCACCCCTAATGCCTGAAAACAGAAGAATGAGCATGCTAAAAAGCGATTGGCAGAATTATAGGGTGTCTTATTTATTTTGAATCATGTTTTATTTAATGTTTCATTAAGAGTGCAAGGATTTATAATTTTATTACTATATATGAAAACTGTTCACAGAAGTTCACTCTCGTTTTTTTTTTTTATTCATTCTGAGATAATCGGCACTGATATTTAATCAACCTGTAATAATTGGCACTGGATAACTTTTTGCACAGGAAAATACCGTTTTCTGGACCCATGTACTATCTTTGACTGTTGATCTTTGATTCTTTGTACAAATAGATTAAAAGAAGCATTCTCTCTGCTTAACTTAGCCTCAGTTTAGATGCGCTGAGAAGAAGTAGAAAGAATGAAGAAGGAAAGAAAAAAATTATAAATAATCCAAACTCTTCACAAAGTTACACACTTCTCAATACTTCTTCCCACTTTTTTCTTTTTTCTCTTCTTCCCACACCTATCTAAACGGAGCCTTACAATGCGACTAGATATTGGTATAAGAGAAAAAAAAAATTCCAAAGGGTGCGTTTGGATAGGTGTGGGAAGAAGTGGGAAGAAGTATTGAGAAGTGTGTAATTTTGACTCCGTTTAGATGACTTATTCCCGGAATAAGGAATAAGGAATAACCACTTTTTACCAATAAATTTATTTCTAACCATCCAAACTCTCCACAAAAGTTACACACTTCCCAATAAATTTCTTCCCTTCTTCCTACCTTATTCTCAACGCATCCAAACGGAGCCTTTGTGAAGAGTTTGGATTGTTTATAATTTTTTTTCTTCTTCTTCCTTCTTCTTTTTCTTTCTTCCAACGATCCAAACGCACCCAAAAATACTATTACCATGCACTTGCGTGTCAACTAGAAATCCTAATTGTTGTGTCTTTATACAATGCAAGTTGGGGGCGGGGGGGGGGGGGGGGGGGGGCGACAACTAATAGATACGATCAAAACATCATCTTGTACATGCACGGATGGTATATTTTAACTCATTCAAGCCGATACAGATATATACTGTCGATACCATGTGCAACCGCACATTATATATTGTAACAGTAGTTCATAATTTGGGCGTAAGAACGTGTTCACAAATTAGTTTTAAAAAAATACAGAAAAACAGACATCATGCACTTTTTGTTCAGCAGTTCTATTCATGAATCATGATAGTTCAAATAAATTATATCAAGTCAGAAAAATGTGAAAGCATATTCCCAGCACATTGTGTCTGTAAGCTTTTTAATTTATTGACTAGGAATACTAATAAAGACATAAAATCACAAAATTAACAGAAATTAAAAAATATTTTCTAATAAATTCACAACAGTACTGTCTATATATGCATAATCGATTTGATCTGTGACTCTTGTATTTGTACTACCTAGTTAACTAGTTTACTTCGAGTACTTTATTGCAGTCATTAAAATAGTTTCGGCTTGTCAATATTATATGTACCTTTGCACATATAATTAGAGTTTAAACTACACGGATAGCATGTCCAAAAAAAATGTCTTGCCCCTAGTGTGTTTGGTTGCACAAGCTAGGATAAGCAAGATTAGAGAAGAGGGAAGAGGGAAAAGTGAGGATAATTTTTTTTATTGGGAATAGAGATTATATATATCTTATTTTTCAATGATATTTGAATGGTGCATTGAGTATAAACATGAATAATAATGCGCTTAGTTTTATGAATTGTTTCTTATACTTATACCTCATGTATGGAGAAATAGAAAATGCGCTTAATTTTATGAATAATAATGCGCTTAGTTTTTTGAATGGTGTCTTTGGATGAGTCCACAATGCAATATAAGTGTTCTTATACCTTATACCACCTTATTCCTTTCCACAATGAATTTGAACTATTTCTACCTCCTAATTTTATTTTATTGTAGTTTAATATCAGCTTTTGTTGATCACAGTATTTCTCCAAAAGAAAAAAAAAAAGACAATAATAATGCCAGGTTATGCTGCAACCCATGTGCACTGCATAGTAGTAACAAAAAAGAAACAGGAATAGGGAGGTGAAGGAAGAATATTAATAAATAATTATTCAAGAACCTTTCATAGTGCATTTAACTATTTTCATAATTTAAGGAAAAAACATATAAGCTATCTATTTATGTAAATGTTGCAGGAATAAGGAAAATCAGTTCCTATGTATTAGCAATGGATAACAAATATTCACCGAATTCTTTTTTGAAAAATTGCACAGTACATAATAATTAAAGGACCAATTTGATTATTATGTCCGATAACATGCATTAGCATCTATTATTTAACAGGCTGTTTGGGTACACAATGTTCTAAAATATTGATGCCTCCCCTATGAATTTGCAGATCAATTGAATTAAAAAGAGGAATCACCGAACCTTTTGTTTCAAATAACACATGGCTAGATTCCATGTCTAATTCCCTTCACCAATCAAGTCGAGTTCTCTTTTGGAGCTAACACTTGTCATTAGACAAATTAAAGAGCCATCCCATTTGCAAATGCCTAGCTAGTCGTACCATGAGCAAGTAGCTTGCTTTTGTTATGACGTTTCTGTCAGAAAAATGGAAGTGATGTTTTGACCTCAGCACAGTACCAGAACCTTTGTGTACCGAACTTTACGTATGGCCACAAAGTTGAAGTATTTAACCACCATAGAAGAACAAAAGTTTTATATTAGTCTTCAAATTTTCTCCCCTCATAAAGGATATAAAAATGATGGAGCTGGGCACACTGGCCATAGTTTGTTCCCTTTAGATCCTGCAAAAGAGAACAAGTTAAGCAAAAGTTAAATGCTTCTTTCCCCCATTTTACAAACAAAGATGCACTTGAACTGTTTGTGTAAGAGGGTTGACCAGTATACGATTTGTTCTTCATCATTTGTTCCTTCTCCGAAAGGTGGGGTAGATGGTTAGCCCACCTCTTTTGTTGGTTTGGTATAAATTTGCCCCAAAAATTCATTACAAGATATCAATGCAGTAACTTCCCTTTTCAAATGAACAGAATCCTTCTTACTTTGTGATGTGTTTGGATCGTTGGAAGAAAGAAGAAGAAAAAGGAAGAAGAAGAAAAAAAATTATAAACAATCCAAACTCTTCACAAAATTACACACTTCCCAATACTTCTTCCCACTTTTTTCCTTCTTTCCTTCTTCCCACACCTATCCAAACTCACTGAAGTGTGCTATTCAATTTTTTCTAATACAGCGCGTCTTTCATTTAACTTTTTTGCAGTAAGAGAAATGCCAGCAACCAATAGTATATCTCTTTTATACATACCAATATTTCATACTCTGTTAGTAGCCGCCGCCTTATCGTTTTCTTACATTTATTGTTGCAGAAAAATGAGGGACTTATGTTACATTAGGCCCTGATCAAAATGTCATTTTTTTTAATATGGGATTTCATTTCATTTCATTTCGTTGGAAAATATTTGATCAAAATGAACGGATTTAGTGTCATTTGGTTGGAATTCATATGTAATTAGATCCAACGAAATCCTATGAAATCAATTGAATTGAATTGAATTGAAATTCCGTGAAAAAACCATTTTGATCAGGGCCTTAGAGTAGCAAATAAAAAACAATAACAATAAATGCTGTCATAAATTGCAGCAATATTTTCCGGAACTAATATTGCTTTCTTCCAATTTTCCAAATTAGAAAATGTAGAATTTATTGGCTGAACCAGCAATAAGTTAGTAACTAATTGTGTAAACTGTAAACAAATCAACTTACATTAATTTTCCATTCACTAGCATCACAAACACAAACATTAGCTTGACCATACTACCAAAAATATATACATTAATAAAAAAAATCCCATCAATCCAACAACTAGTCATCCACATTTAACCAGTTACAAATTTAGAAAGAAGTCATGCCGATGGAATGTCCCTGAGAGCTCCCCGGAAAATTGTCCTTGGCCTTTGAGTAGAGCAAATAATGCAACTCAGATAGTATGGCTGTGAAAAAAATAAACGCAGCTGCTGCAGCAAATACACCTTTCCTTAAAGTTTCACATGACAGTTGACCATCCTGGACAAAGTACTTAGTGTGGCGCGCATTTCGTACTGATGCAGCTAGCAAGCAGATCTCAGCTATCACGAAAGTGATCCTGGTTCATGTAAAGGACATGATATTTATTTGAGTACCTTTTCTGGCGATTTAAAATAGAATATCTTGGGTTTAAATCTGTATGTATTCATTAATGTGGTACTTCGGTATATTATTGTCAGTGGTTTATCAATCTCAATGTAATGAATCCGGTCCTTACATCTGCAGAATTAGGACAAGTTGAGGCACAAATTATCAAGCTTTACATTTCAGGCAAAAAGAACAGAACAAAATTAAACCAGGAGTCAGTGGTAGAGCTCTGACTGTCGGGTTTTGTACTTCTACTGGTACTCGTACCAAATCAAATCACCAATAAATGCCAATGTATATATAAAAAAAAAACACACACGCGCGCGCGCAATGAAAGGTAAAAAAGGGAAAAGGTATTAATATTTTTTTTTGGTATTTAAAAAGGAAAAAATATATCCTTGCTTAGGCTGTGCTCCAGTATAGCTGAGCGAAGGGGAGACGGGATGGGGGAGATTAGGAGAGAGGAGATGAGGCTCGCCCCCAAATTGGAGATTACAGCTCGGGGATTAACTCTTCTCAAATTTCTATTGTGTTTACTCAGCCTCATTCCCTTCTTACTCAGTCTCACCTATGTTCTGGAGCAGGATTAACCCTATGGGTAGATTCGGTCAGCTGGGTCTCATCTCCCCTCCCCTAAGCTCCCCTCCTTCATTAAAAGGTTGTGGAGCACAGCCTAAACACTTCTCATCAACACAAAAGCGAGTTAACATTTGCAAAAGTGAAGATAATGGAAACCTAGTTGGCCTTAAGAAAAAAAAATAAATAGCATTTATTTACCAGCATGCAATGAAACATATGCCAGACCAAGCCCGGTGTTTACCAGGAGGAAGTGGTCGGCCGCAACAGAAACACCGGCTTAAGACCATGATAATGGCCTGGCTGAGCAGTAGAAACACAAGCGCAACAATACCATAACTTGTTGAGACATCTGCATCATACGAGCAGTACAAGTCCCCATTGTTCGGATCTTGTTGCACAGTTGCCTAAAATATCATAGAAAAATTATAATGTCAACTTTTAAAATATATTCTGAATATGTGTCTCAACCTTCATTTGGCTGAAGGGAAAATTCAATGAGATACAAATGAAGTTAATTAAATTATATTTTCATACTTTCTTCTCCTAGAAGGGCACTTTCAGAACAAATAGACCAAAAACTCGTTGATTATCCCAATCATTCCGACCGCAATTAATTCATAAATCCTTAAAAAAGGACTGCTAATAATTTCCAGGACTAGCAGACATCAACAAGCAAAACCATTTTTCTTAATAGTACGGAATCATGTTTGATGAGGACCGTTTGATTTGAATAATTTTCAGGACTACTCCGATGAGCAAAACCATTTTCCTTTGATCGTACGGAATCATGTTTGACCAGGACCGTTTGATTCGAATTCTGTGGCAAAACTCACAGAGGTAACACGTGGCAACCTTAACAGTGGCTATAATGATTTCACAACTGAATTGGTTTAAGCATGTGAATAGTGAATACAGCCAACCAAACTTTTCAGTTTTTATTGCTTATTGGGGAGGTGACACACATATTGCCTCCTGAGTGTGGACATAGGCCATGGGAAGAACAAAAATTCGAAAATTTGTCTACTGTAATTGTAGTATTATTATACCGAGAGCAAAGAGAATTTCAATGAAAAATTAGAGAAAAAGAGAGAGGCAAACCTTACTGCGCCGTTGCTCGGCCACAATAGCAAGAATAAAGGCCAAGAGATCAAGGAGAGCAACACCAACTACGAAAAACTTAGAAGCCATATGGAAATTACAAAGGATCAAGCAACTCTTTCAAGGAATTAAACAACAAAGATAAACCTAGTGACAAAGGAAAGGAGAGAGCGATAGTGGGTAGAGACAAGAGGAAAGGAGTATGGCACCAGGCAAACGTGACAGAGACTAATATCCAATTCTCTACCAAAAGAGAAATATTATATGAGCCCACAACCTTGTCGTGCTGAAATCAATTGCTTATCCCAGTACCTTATTTAATGGATTACCTAGGGACCGAGTACAAGGTACTGATTCTATACGGTTCTATTTTTTAAAGGTAATATGTTGATATGCTTTATTGCTGAAAAAAAATTATTTCATGGTTGGTACTTTTGATGATGAAGGGCTGACAGTTGTTGAGCAATTTCTGTTGTTTTAGTATAAAATACACAGAGGAGAGTATCGTGAAAAGCAAGATAAGAATTGGTCAATCCTAATAATCACATATTTTTCATTAATTATATGTCTAGTACGTAGTCTATACCATTAAAAAAAATTGAATGAAAATTCTATTAAAATTAACAGTTCCTAATAGAAAAATTAAATAGTTGACTGTAGTTTGCATTTTTGAACCGCCTGCACAAATCCGAACCGTCAGTGCTGTCTAATGAAACGCTCAAATCTCACACACGGATTTGAATTCCAACAGCAGAGCCCCAAAATTATCAGCTTAAAATGGAGTAGAGAAATCCAATTGTCTAATTGAATTTAAAATTAATGGATTCGTTTATCCATTGGTCCGATTAGCATCAGATTCTATTTTTTTTATAATTCTGCATGTTGCATCAGGCACGGAGGCACCTATATTTATTCTCCAATATATTATTTCTGTACCTTCTGTTGCAGTTTTGCCATCCCTACCATCACTAAATATAAAGTGAACATATGCAGTAAACAACGTGAACACATACAAACAAATAAGTTGAATATGCATGTAAACTTCAGAACAAATGATGAAAATACTTATTTGTTTGTAAGTATTCACCTAGATCGTTTATATGTTCACTTTATATTTAGCGATTGCAGGGATGGCAGAACTGCAGATTGCAGTTATCATTCTTGGTTCTGTACTGTCAAAAACCAAGTATTGGGCCCCAATGCAATCTTCTAATAGCCCAAAGCAGTTCTATTGAAAAGCGAGCCACTAAGAACCAAAACCAATCAGTTCTCGGCCCAATAATAAATGGTCTGTCCTTAACTCCTTATGGTCATCGTTCACAGAAAAACAAACAACTGAGACTCTGAGAGAGAGAGAGAGAGAGAGAGAGAGGATGGAAGATTCCAGTGGAGAGGGCTGTTTAAGCAAGCTCGTTTGCATCGATTGATGGTAACGGGATGCTTTTCAGGAAATGAAACTTCGCGATTGATTCAGCATTCGTGATTCCGCTATTCCTCCGGTACTGTTTTCCGATTTGATTATGTTTCTCTGTTCAATTTGACGCGAGTGTTTTTTCTTTGTGGAGAAGCTTCGCTGTGGATTTCTATTGAAGAATTTGAATGATTCTTTCTTAATTCACTTGATAACACGAGAGAATTGATGCTTTGCTTTTTCTTTATCTTAAAAAATAAATATTCTCAAGTTGGTATTTACTTTCTTTCGTGATGCATCTTGTTAGGCAGTGCCTTGGAAGCTGAAAGATGGATATTGTTGATGATTTTGCTGATTGGGATTTTACTGGAGGAGAAATACAAGGTAATCAAATTCATGACTTCTTAATTTATATAATGTTCTCAGTAAACTTATTTGAAGGTTGTGAAACCCAAACAACACAAGAATAAGGAATTTGGGTTTATTCGGGTCCAAATTCCTATTCAGGGTTCATCATTCTATCTTAGTTACTTGCATTATAGTTGACTGATAATGTAAACTCCAGCGAGCTATGCTCAAGTTTGTACAGCTAAAATTTTAATTTGTCTGTTGCGTTGGAATTTACAACGGTTAATTTTATGATGGTCTGAAAAAGATTGCCTTACAATTGGATTTTGACATTCAAATTGCTATTTTGACTTTTACCCATATGTTGACTGATAATGTAAACTCCAGTGAAATATGTTCAAGTTTGTACTAGCTAAAATTTTGATTTGTCTGTTGCGTTGGAATTTACAACAGTTAATTTTATGATGGTATGAGAAAGATTGCTTTACAATTGGATTTTGACATTCAAACTGCCATTTTGACTTTTACCCATATGTTGTTGACATTTATGTTGCTTTAGTACAATTAGGGCTGTCAACGGTTAGTCATTTACCGTTATGCCGTTTCGTTTAACCGAAATGGAACGGTTTGTGGCATAAAAAATTATATCGTTTTTTAAGTGGCACGGTTGATGGCACAGTTGGTTATACCGTTTCGACCATTTCAACCTCATTTCAAACCGTTTTATGTGTAATATACGGTTGATGGCATAGAAAATTATTTCGTTTAATAAATGAAACGGTAAGTGACATGTCGGTATTGTACCGTTTAATAAGTGGCACGGTAACGGTTTGGTGTCATTTCGTGCCACTTACCACGTTTTGACAGCCCTAAGTACAATACCAATATTCTTACTGTTCTTTTTACTGTTTTCCTTCCATTCCCTTTATAACTAGTGTTAAGATCTAAACCACACGAGCCACCGATGAAGTCTAGTGTGTGGCAATGCTCTGTTTGCACGTGTTACAATGATAAAAAGTCCACATCATGCGACATTTGTGGGGTTTCTAGGAGTTCCTTTATCAGATACAGCAGTCCTACTGAAATAGAAATAGAAGGTAAACCTTTTCATATTGCACACTACGAACACAGCATAAGATCCTTCTCTTGTTTTGTTTCTCACAGTCTTATGTTTCTTTTTTCAACAAAGTTGACAGCAGGCTCAGAAAGTGTGAATTATCAAAAATGGCCAGGTCTTTATTTTCATCAAAGCCTCAAAGGTTTCCGAAATTAGATATCAGTTATGAGGATTTCCAAGATTTTCTGAGGTTTGGTGGGCCTCGTAGAGCATACGCGGCTCCTCGTTCAAAGCGGTGTATCCATATAGGTACCTTGTTGACTAGATATGGAAAAGTTAATCCATTTCTTATTGGTAGAAGCTATTTTTTAGAAACATGTTGTCTTGTAATGCAATGGCATTCTAAGTGATTGGGTAATGTTATTGACACTTCAGATTAAGTTTAATCAAATTCTTTCATAAAAAATTTCTGTAGTGTAGAATTGAAACTCATGTATCTGCAAATCAAATTCTAATTGATTGGGACTGACTATACTTTCTTATTTTTTGCATTCATGTCGTACAGTGCCGTTCAAGTTTGATACACCTTCACCAGATGATGTTGTTTCAACAGGCTTAAAATCTGCTAAAACTTACCTGAAAGGTATCTCATGCCAACAATTCGTGATTTGAAACTTTTAAGACTTAAGAGCTGAGCTTTGGCCTTCTCTTTTGTTTTTCCTTGTAGCAGTTGATACATCACATTTGACTAAGCCTCCTTCTGGCACTAAGGAAAAAGAGAAGAAAACAACTAATTTATCAGAAAATACAAGTGCCAATTCTTCTACTGGAATTGAAGAAGAGGCAAAGAGCTTATCTGAAAATCTACAAAAGCTGAATTTGGAAAAGGATAATGGACCTATTAAAACTAGAAAACCTCGTCCAAAACCACAATATAAACCAGAGAAATGGATGCTTACAGATCAAGAGCTGGGATCACGCAGCCAATTAAATCTTGCTATTGTAAGTTCTTTTTTCAATTCCAGGTCCTCTACTAAATACAAATGACAATGGTTCTTTTATCCAACTTTGAAAGACTTCTATTTTCTCTGCCATTTCATTGAAGTATTACAAAGAAATTTGTGGGCAAATTTGTTTATATTTCAATCGAACTCACCTTATTTTCACAGTGTGTCATTATTTGCAAATAACCATGGTAATATACAGGCAGGGATGTAAACAACATAAGATCAAGTACTGTCTGTTGGATTCTAAAGAATAAGCAGAAAAAAGGAAGTAAAACTATATAAGCTAAATTATTTCTTTTTTTATCAGGTTGGTCATGTTGACTCTGGCAAATCCACATTATGCGGCAGATTGCTACATCTACATGGCCAAATCTCCAACAATCAAATTCATAAGTATGAGAAAGAAGCTAAAGATAAGGTCATTTCATGTTTCCTTATCTAATAGTTCCTACTTCTTACTTCCTACTTTCACCAGAAGTAATATATATATAAGTAAAATAGTACCAGTAGATTGCAGAATTTCTCCCTCCACTACTTGCAGACCTCCTGCTTGATGGAGAAAATTTAAGCCCATTGGCATTTTGTCTTGATCACTTTTATCAATTTAACAAATAATTAGGAAGAACGAAGTAGCCATTGTAACAGATAAATTAATACACAGTTTATCTTTACTTTCTTATTGCAATTTTTTCAAATGATATGGTCCTTAGTGTAAAACCATTTGATATAGAATAGTCTTATTAGCCTTATGTTGGCAATAATGGTATTATAGGGATCAAAACAGCTCGATTTGTTATATTCTAATTTTGGGGATTTTCTGCAATTCTTAGACAAGGGAGGATTATTTGAAGTGTCAATAATTTAGTATTTTTACACTATTATTGCCATTGCAGCGCAAGGGATCTTTTGCATATGCTTGGGCCATGGATGAGAGCTCTGATGAGAGGGAGAGAGGGGTCACAATGACAGTTTCTGTGAAGTATTTTGACTCGAAGAATTATCATGTGGTTTTACTGGACTCTCCTGGGCATAAGGATTTTGTACCAAACTTGATATCTGGTACTGCACAAGCAGATGCTGCAATTCTTGTAGTTGATGCTTCTATAGGTAAAGTTGTCAGTTTCACAAAATTGTCTTTTTGCAAATTACAATCAATATCTTTGGCAGTTTTTCTGTAACTACTGTTGTTTTTGCAAAGTAAGATGGTACATTTTTTTTAAGGGGCAATTTTGTTTATGCCACCCGAAATCTTCAAAACTGTGTTTTTGCCACTCTAGAGGGAATATTCCTTGGTATTTATACTAGAGTCACTCCAATTGTGCACCCGGGTTAATAATTAACAGTCTTTGAATTTAATTTTTAGAATGACAATTTCTATTGATCTTAGGTTCCTCTCACATCACAGTGTTTATCCACGATCTTCCTTTCTAATAAGTACTGTACGGCAGTGTGATTCTTTTGATTCTTCCAAAATTTTTAGAATTTTCAAACTTTAAATTAACGTTCGCAGACTTAATTAATTAAATATATGTTTCAAGTTTTGAACTCTCTAAGGATTTGGAATAATCTCCCCCTTAAGTGCCTACCTAGAACACACAGAAATTTAGAAAGCCATAAATGGTATTAAGAAACAAACCTTGCTCTGATACCAAAAGGGAAACGAACTGATCGACTTTGAAACTTCGGATTATAAGTAATGCTGGCTTCAAAGATTTTTATGGAAATTGCAAGAGAGAGTTTTTATTGATAGAATAAGATTACAGGAGAAGAAGTAAGACTTCAGAGTTTTTCTGTGTGTCCTGCAACTTCTGAATGGCACTCTTTTATAGAGACTCGAGTCTGGTATCTCAATAATGCATCGGGTGCTCATTGGGCCCCATCGTCATGCAATTAATTGGATTACCACATACTTTTGTCTCCCACTCAAATAAAAAGATGCGCACTGACACACCTAGTGCGATCTGAAAATGGAATAAAGGAAAGCACTACCTCAGTACTGTCCAAAAGCAAAATAAAGAAAAGCGCACTACTTCAATAATGCGCCTAAAGATGCACCAAGTGGCGCACTAAAACACACCAGTACAATTATTACATACTGGCACCATTATAAAGATGCCTTTTTAGAAGAAAAGATGCCCACTAACCCATGTGGTAGAGAATAAACCAAACAAGTTGGCACCAAAAGTAAGCATATTCCCTAATAATAGACGTCCTGCTGGATCATTTGGAGCCTATTGTGAGCTTCAATCATCTTTTCGATATTATCGTTAACAGGTCCGAGGGCATCTCTTGCCCAATTATCCTTACTAGCATGTTGTTCAAGTCTGACCTTTTGCAAATTGCTCATGACTAGCAATTTTTCAAGCTCCGTAAGGGATTTTTGAATTTGGGCTTGGTGTAATTCCATGAGCCTTGTTCTCATTCCTCCCTCCATATTTAAAGTTGGTCTTGAAAACAATAAATCACAAGTGATTGTCTCATAGTCTTCTATTTCTTCTGTTTGGCCTAAGACTATAACGTGGGGATCCTTCATAGCTTCTAAAAATATAGGTTAAATATTCCAGCACCATTTCTGCAAAAATATAAACAAACTGAAACTATTAAACAAAAGACAGTTTTCCGTAGATTACTGCCAAAGATCAATGGTTTTCCGTAGATTACCATCAGACCTGAAAAAAAAAACAAAATAATTAAACATTTATTTGGATTTTAAAGGGGAATCAGAGTAAGGAGCTAATTTTTAAAATTAGCTCATTCATCTGCTTGTTTAGGCTGTCACTAAATTGGTCTGCTTCTTCGAATGCTCCTTCGAGATGCGCTAAGAATAGCTCTTGTTGTTCTTGTATTTCACTGGTAACAGCTAATTTTGTTGTTAATCGGGAGAGTGCATCAGCTAAGCTGTTTAGCTTACCATCTATGTGCTCAAAGTTAATCTGCACTCCTGTCCCTGTTACATAATCAACAATGTTTATCCACCTAACCCTTGATGGTTTATTTTGGGCTGACTTATTGAAAAAGGATATTATTGCTTGACAGTCAGTCCTCAGCGTAATCTTCTGCTGATCAAGATAGTGGATTTTTAGTGCCTTCAATGTTTCCATGCAAGCGTGTATTTCTGCATCAATGGTTGACTTGATCACCAGGAATTTGCCGCTAGCATAGGCACAAATCTTTTCTATGGATCTGGGGTCATGCTTCTTTGGTTTTCATTTACATATGCCACCCCATCCTTCCATACATCCGTCTGTTTCAAGGATGATATAGCTCCCTGTTGGTGGAAGCTCTAAGTCTGGCAGGTTTTGCACCTTTTCCTTGATTTTTCTGATTAATTCATAATCAGACGGTTTAAGGCGCTTATCTCCATGAGGGCTGGTTTTCGTGTACAAGGGACCTAGAAGAGTCCCAAGTTTTGGAATGTAACTCCTAGCGTAATTAAGTATACCTAACCATGCTCGGAGTCCGGCCTTTTCTTTCAGTTTCTCCTCATCAAAGGAGACAATCTTCTTTATGACATGGGGTTGGAGTTTCACCTTACTTCTTCCAATAATTGCTCCAAGGAATTCGATTTCTCTGACTGCTATCTTCATCTTTGTTGGAGAGAGTACGAGGCCCCATTTTTCACAAATTTCTAGCATTTTTCTAAGGTGTTCAGCATGTTGTTGTTCATTCTCAGAAAATACCAGAATATCATCAATATACACCGCTATAAAATCTTCGATACCAGCAAAACACTGATCCATCTTCCTTTGAAAAATAGCCGGTGCGTTCTTCAGTCCAAATGGCATAACGAGCCATTCATATAGACCACCAGGCACCACAAAAGCAGTCCATTCAATTGACTCGGGTGTCATTGCCATCTGATGAAATCCACTCTTGAGATCGAATTTCGAGTAGATCTTACTGTGACCGACCTTTTTAAGGATAGTATTGATGCCAGGGAGGCTATACTGATTCTTATGAGTATTATCGTTGAGGGACCTGTAGTTGAATACCATGCGCTCTTTGCCTTTAATTTCTTTGCAAGTGATTGGGTCAATGGTGGTTCCAGAATTGACCATTATAGCCATGGTTCTGTGCCTGCTTTTGCTAGGCCTAATTACTCCCAGCTGTAATAACGCCTTTGTATGTTTTTCAAATTGTTCTTTCATCTGAGGCGTCACATGCTTCAGAGGTTTATCCTGAATCTGGAGATCAGGATTTATGATGTCGAGAGAGCACGTCACCTGATTTTTCGACCAGTGTTTCAGAGGGTTTTCTCCAATAAACCCCTGTTCTTTTAGTCTGTTGAGTAGTGGTCTGAACTTCTCTTTAAACTGTTGTGACTCTTGCTCTTGGTGGTATGCTACGGCCTCTCTTACTTCAATGTATTCTAAGCTCGTCAGGTCGAGCTCAGGAATTGCGGTTTGTACCACCTCAGCATCTGTTGTGGTTGCAATTGTCGTGATATTTTTGTAAAAAGTCACGTTCTGGCCTTCGATTCGTAATCCACCTTGCATTGATCGGATAAAATTGCACCCGATCAGCATCTGAACTCCCTCCTTCTTCCCCATCGAAAAAGAATAAGTGAAGGGAATTCTGAACCTATTCGACTCAATCAGCATACTACCATTTTTGAGTTTTAAACTGGCTATCTGAGTTGAGTTTACCCCATTTATTTGTATGGGATAGGCACTTGGCTCCAATGCCTCTTGTGGGACAATTTCTTGGTTGACACAGCAGACAGTTGCTCCTGTGTCAAGAATTGCTTAAACCTTGAATGGGTTGACTCCTGGTATTTCAAATGTTATCTCCATGTTGTAGAGTCTATTTAGGACCCTTTTGCCCCTTACAGGGTCTTGGACCACTGTATTGAATTGCTCAATTTCCTCAGTAGAAATAGTATTGGCAGAAGCTATTCGAAGAGCTCCTGTTGGATTTTTTGGTTCCATCTCTATTTCTTCATCTACCTCTTCGTCTTCGAACCGTAGTTTGGTTTTTCCTTTGTCTTTCTTCATTAATTCATCAAACTCGGCTTCGAGATC
>JAMFTS010005302.1:0-2500 GCA_028095005.1 Rhynchospora pubera | reverse complement strand
GGCATTCCAACACCCCTCCAGCAGGTTGCCAAGCTGCCATCATCGGGGATTCCGTGGGTCGTTTAGGGCCAATTCATGGGTCGTTTGGCCGATCCGAAACCGACAAAATTTCTTTGCCGACAAGCGCAGATCGGTCCATGGCATTCCAACACCCCTCCAGCAGGTTGCCAAGCTGCCATCATCGGGGATTCTGTGGGACGTTTAGCTTGTCTGGCACGCTCCAACAGAGCGGAGGGTCACATCGGACCATCCCGTGGCCCGTTTCGGACCAGTCCGTAGCTCATCGGACCAGTCGGTGTCAGGGGGAAACACCGCTGCAGCGTGCCAAGCTGCAGCCTTGGATGGGTTGCCAACCCAATTCCAAGTCGAATACACCCTACCCTCTAATAGACAAGATGCATTTTTTCCCTTCTTATAGTACCGTAGTTACCAACCCCTGAAAAACCCCTCACGCTTTTTGGTGCCCGTTCCACGCTTTTCGGCCAGAGAGAGCTTGTCTGCCACGCTCCAACAGAGCGGAGGGTCACATCAGACCATTCCGTGGCCCATTTCGGACCAGTCCGTAGGTCTTCGGACCAGTCGGTGTCAGGGGGAGACACCGCTGCAGCGTGCCAAGCTGCAGCCTTGGATGGGTTGCCAACCCAATTCCAAGTCGAATACACCCTACCCCCTAATAGACAAGATGCATTTTTTCCCTTCTTATAGTACCGTAGCTACCAACCCCTGAAAAACCCCTCACGCTTTTTGGTGCCCGTTCCACGCTTTTCGGCCAGAGAGAGCTTGTCTGGCACGCTCCAACAGAGCGGAGGGTCGCATCGGACCATCCCGTGGCCCGTTTCGGATCAGTCCGTAGCTCTTCGGACCAGTCGGTGTCAGGGGGAGACACCGCTGCAGCGTGCCAAGCTGCAGCCTTGGATGGGTTGCCACGCTCCAACAGAGCGGAGGGTCGCATCGGACCATCCCGTGGCCCGTTTCGGATCAGTCCGTAGCTCTTCGGACCAGTCGGTGTCAGGGGGAGACACCGCTGCAGCGTGCCAAGCTGCAGCCTTGGATGGGTTGCCAACCCAATTTTGAGTCGAATACACCCTACCCCCTAATAGACAAGATGCATTTTTTCCCTTCTTATAGTACCGTAGTTACCACCCCACGAAAAACCCCTCACGCTTTTTGCCATGCTTTAGCCTGTGATGCACACGTTTCTGCCACGCTTTCGGCCCGTCATGCACGCTTCTCTGCCACGCTTGGGCCTGTCATGCACCCATCTCGGCCACGCCTTGGCCTCTCTGCCACGCTTTTGGCCAGTCATGCACGCCTCTCTGCCACGCTTTGGCCAGTCATGCACGCCTCTCTGCCACGCTTTTGGCCAGTCATGCACGCCTCTCTGCCACGCTTTTGGCCAGTCATGCACGCCTCTCTGCCACGCTTTTGGCCAGTCATGCACGCCTCTCTGCCACGCTTTGGCCAGTCATGCACGCCTCTCTGCCACGCTTTGGCCAGTCATGCACGCTTTGTTCCACGCTTGTGGCCTGTCATGCACGCTTTGTTCCACGCTTTTGGCCTGTCATGCACGCTTTGTTCCACGCTTGTGGAATGTCATGCACGCTTTGTTCCACGCTTTTGGCCTGTCATGCACGCTTTGTTCCACGCTTGTGGCCTGTCATGCACGCCTCTCTGCCACGCTTTGGCATGTCATGCACGCCTCTCTGCCACGCTTTGGCATGTCATGCACGCATCTCTGCCACGTTTTGTGCCACGCTTTTGGCCTGTCATGCACGCTTTGTTCCACGCTTTTGGCAAGTCATGCACGCTTTGTTCCACGCTTTTGGCCTGTCATGCACGCTTTGTTCCACGCTTGTGGCCTGTCATGCACGCCTCTCTGCCACGCTTTGGCATGTCATGCACGCATCACTGCCATGATCCGTACTATCATTGAAGACATTATTGTTTCTAGTAGTCCAAACTACCCAAAACATTATTGTCCAGACTATCATTGAAGACATTATTGTCATGCGCGCTATGTTCCACGCTTTTGGCCGGTCATGCATGCTTTGTTCCACGCTTTCGGCCTGTCTGCCACGCTATGTTCCACGCTTTTGGCCGGTCATGCACGCTTTGTTCCACGCTTTCGGCATGTCATGCACGCTGTCTCTGCCACGCCACTTAGGAAGAATTTGTTTACTTTAACTTGAACAAACAAACATCTATCATCCATGCATGCGTGTCGTTCTTACTTTACTATCCCGCACTTAGGCGACAATAATCATTGATTTGATGGTTTCTTTCTTTCTTTCTTCCTTCCCCGAAAAAACTCCGCATAAGACACGAATGTCAAGCCGTTCTTCGTACTTGGGCAAAATGATTCGTTCTTGGCACTTAGGCAGAATAAGAGATGGGGTCCCCCCCCCGCCGCACCCTCAATTGCTATACGTGGCGGAGCATAATTGGGTCTCTGTATGAGGCAGTGAGTTGATTGATTGGTCGGGGAGGGAGGGACGAATCC
>JAMFTS010004942.1:62500-65000 GCA_028095005.1 Rhynchospora pubera | reverse complement strand
TCCATGGCATTCCAACACCCCTCCAGCAGGTTGCCAAGCTGCCATCATCGGGGATTCCGTGGGTCGTTTAGGGCCAATTCATGGGTCGTTTGGCCGATCCGAAACCGACAAAATTTCTTTGCCGACAAGCGCGGATCGATCCATGGCATTCCAACACCCCTCCAGCAGGTTGCCAAGCTGCCATCATCGGGGATTCCGTGGGTCGTTTAGGGCCAATTCATGGGTCGTTTGGCCGATCCGAAACGACAAAATTTCTTTGCCGACAAGCGCGGATCGGTCCATGGCATTCCAACACCCCTCCAGCAGGTTGCCAAGCTGCCATCATCGGGGATTCTGTGGGACGTTTAGCTTGTCTGGCACGCTCCAACAGAGCGGAGGGTCACATCGGACCATCCCGTGGCCCGTTTCGGACCAGTCCGTAGCTCATCGGACCAGTCGGTGTCAGGGGGAAACACCGCTGCAGCGTGCCAAGCTGCAGCCTTGGATGGGTTGCCAACCCAATTCCAAGTCGAATACACCCTACCCCCTAATAGACAAGATGCATTTTTTCCCTTCTTATAGTACCGTAGTTACCAACCCCTGAAAAACCCCTCACGCTTTTTGGTGCCCGTTCCACGCTTTTCGGCCAGAGAGAGCTTGTCTGCCACGCTCCAACAGAGCGGAGGGTCACATCAGACCATCCCGTGGCCCATTTCGGACCAGTCCGTAGGTCTTCGGACCAGTCGGTGTCAGGGGGAGACACCGCTGCAGCGTGCCAAGCTGCAGCCTTGGATGGGTTGCCAACCCAATTCCAAGTCGAATACACCCTACCCCCTAATAGACAAGATGCATTTTTTCCCTTCTTATAGTACCGTAGCTACCAACCCCTGAAAAACCCCTCACGCTTTTTGGTGCCCGTTCCACGCTTTTCGGCCAGAGAGAGCTTGTCTGGCACGCTCCAACAGAGCGGAGGGTCGCATCGGACCATCCCGTGGCCCGTTTCGGACCAGTCCGTAGCTCTTCGGACCAGTCGATGTCAGGGGGAGACACCGCTGCAGCGTGCCAAGCTGCAGCCTTGGATGGGTTGCCACGCTCCAACAGAGCGGAGGGTCACATCGGACCATCCCGTGGCCCGTTTCGGACCAGTCGGTGTCAGGGGGAGACGCCGCTGCAGCGTGCCAAGCTGCAGCCTTGGATGGGTTGCCACGCTCCAACAGAGCGGAGGGTCACATCGGACCATCCCGTGGCCCGTTTCGGACCAGTCCGTAGCTCTTCGGACCAGTCGGTGTCAGGGGGAGACACCGCTGCAGCGTGCCAAGCTGCAGCCTTGGATGGGTTGCCACGCTCCAACAGAGCGGAGGGTCGCATCGGACCATCCCGTGGCCCGTTTCGGACCAGTCCGTAGCTCTTCGGACCAGTCGATGTCAGGGGGAGACACCGCTGCAGCGTGCCAAGCTGCAGCCTTGGATGGGTTGCCACGCTCCAACAGAGCGGAGGGTCACATCGGACCATCCCGTGGCCCGTTTCGGACCAGTCGGTGTCAGGGGGAGACGCCGCTGCAGCGTGCCAAGCTGCAGCCTTGGATGGGTTGCCACGCTCCAACAGAGCGGAGGGTCACATCGGACCATCCCGTGGCCCGTTTCGGACCAGTCCGTAGCTCTTCGGACCAGTCGGTGTCAGGGGGAGACACCGCTGCAGCGTGCCAAGCTGCAGCCTTGGATGGGTTGCCAACCCAATTTTGAGTCGAATACACCCTACCCCCTAATAGACAAGATGCATTTTTTCCCTTCTTATAGTACCGTAGTTACCACCCCACGAAAAACCCCTCACGCTTTTTGCCATGCTTTAGCCTGTGATGCACACGTTTCTGCCACGCTTTCGGCCCGTCATGCACGCTTCTCTGCCACGCTTGGGCCTGTCATGCACCCATCTCGGCCACGCCTTGGCCTCTCTGCCACGCTTTTGGCCAGTCATGCACGCCTCTCTGCCACGCTTTGGCCAGTCATGCACGCCTCTCTGCCACGCTTTGGCCAGTCATGCACGCCTCTCTGCCACGCTTTTGGCCAGTCATGCACGCTTTGTTCCACGCTTTTGGCCAGTCATGCACGCCTCTCTGCCACGCTTTGGCCAGTCATGCACGCTTTGTTCCACGCTTTTGGCCTGTCATGCACGCCTCTCTGCCACGCTTTGGCCAGTCATGCACGCCTCTCTGCCACGCTTTTGGCCTGTCATGCACGCCTCTCTGCCACGCTTTGGCCAGTCATGCACGCCTCTCTGCCACGCTTTGGCCAGTCATGCACGCCTCTCTGCCACGCTTTGGCCAGTCATGCACGCTTTGTTCCACGCTTGTGGCCTGTCATGCACGCTTTGTTCCACGCTTTTGGCCTGTCATGCACGCTTTGTTCCACGCTTGTGGCATGTCATGCACGCTTTGTTCCACGCTTTTGGCCTGTCATGCACGCCTCTCTGCCACGCTTTGGCCTGTCATGCACGCCTCTCTGCCACGTTTTGTGCCACCCTT